>JAHLWY010000334.1:0-41422 GCA_020002185.1 Paraescarpia echinospica | reverse complement strand
CACGCATATCACACCAAAACGGTATTTTCAAGTGCACTCTTTGCGCGGACGGATCAGTAAAGTGTTCTTACCCCAAATTGATATCCTGCATGTTACAAATCTTCACGAAGGCTAGACTGATATCAAGCTGCACATATAACTAGATTAACCGCATAGGGGATTGTATGTTACCACTTCATCTCCGTCACGTAAGTTACAAGAAAATACTACGTAATTGATAGGTGTGAAAACTCATTCCCATTTGATGTTTTTTCTTGTCTAATGCAGTAGTACATCAAGTAATCTCGAAACAAACGTGTTCCATCACAAAGTGATCGAAAAAAATTCACGCATATCACACCAAAACGGTATTTTCAAGTGCACTCTTTGCGCGGACGGATCAGTAAAGTGTTCTTACCCCAAATTGATATCCTGCATGTTACAAATCTTCACGAAGGCTAGACTGATATCAAGCTGCACATATAACTAGATTAACCGCATAGGGGAATGTATGTTACCATTTCATCTCCGTCACGTAAGTTACCAAAAAATAGTACGTAATTTATAGGTGTAAAAACTCATTACCATTTGATGTTTTATCTTGTGTAATGCAGTAGTACATCCAGTATTCTCGAAACAAACGTGTCCCATAACAAAGTGATCGAAAAAAATTAACGCATATCACAACAAATCAGTATTTTCAAGTGCACTCTTTGCGCGGATGGATCAGTAATGTGGTCTTAACCCAAATTAATGTCCTACATGTTAAAATCTTCACGAAGGCTAGACTGATATCAAGCTACACATATAACTAGATTAATCGCAAAGGGGAATGTATGTTACCCTTTCATCTCCGTCACGTAAGTTACAAGAAAATAGTACGTAAGTTATAGGTGTGAAAACTCATTCCCATTTGATGTTTTATCTTGTCTAATGCAGAAGTACATCGAGTATTCTCGAAACAAACGTGTCCCATAACAAAGTGATCGAAACAAATTCACGCATATCACACCAAAACGGTATTTTCAAGTGCACACTTTGCGCGGACGGATCAGTAATGTGGTCTTACCCCAAATTTATGTCCTGCATGTTACAAATCTTCACGAAGGTTAGACTGATATCAAGCTACACTTATAACTAGATTAACCGCAAAGGGGAATGTATGTTACCCTTTCATCTCCGTCACGTAAGTTACAAGAAAATAGTACGTAAGTTATAGGTGTGAAAACTCATTCCCATTTGATGTTTTATCTTGTCTAATGCAGAAGTACATCGAGTATTCTCGAAACAAACGTGTCCCATCACAAAGTGATCGAACAAAATTCACGCATATTACACCAAAACGGTATTTTCAAGTGCACTCTTTGCGCGGACTGATCCTTAATGTCGTCTTACCCCAAATTGATGTCCTGCATGTTACAAATCTTCACGAAGGCTAGACATCTCAAGCTACACATATATCTAGATTAACCTCAAAGGGGAATGTATGTTACCCTTTCATCTTCGTCACGTAAGTTGCAAGAAAATAGTACGTAAGTTATGGGTGTGAAAACTTATTCCCATTTGATGGTTTATTTTGTCTGCTGCATTATACATTCAGTATTTACGAGACAAACATGTCCCATCTCAAAGTGTTCGAGAAAAATTCACGCATATCATTCCAAAATGGTATTTTCAAGTACACTATTTCGGCTGACGGATCCTTAATATGGTCTTACCCCAAATATATGTTTTACATGCTACAAACCTTCATGAAGGCTAGACTGATATCAAGCATAACACACAACAAGATTAACCGCAAACGGTAATATATGTTACCTTTTCATATCCGTCACAGAAGTTAAAAGAAAATAGTACGTAAGTTATAGGTGTGAAAACTCATTCCAATTTGATGTTTTTCTTGTCTAATGCAGTCGTACATTCAGTATTCACGAGACAAACATGTCCCATGTCAAAGTGTTCGAGAAAAATTCACGCATATCACATCAAAATTGTATTTTCAAGTGCACTCTTTCAGCGGACTGATCTTTAATATGCTCTTACCAAAAATATATGTCCTGCATGATACAAATCTTCACGAAGGCTAGACTGATATCAAGCAACACACACAACTAGATTAACCACAAAGGGAATGTATGTTACCCTTCCATGTCTGTCACGTAAGTTACAAGAAAATAGTACGTAAGTTATAGGTGTGAAAACTCATTCCCGTTTGATGTTTTATCTTGTCTAATACTGTAGTACATTCAGTATTCACGAGACAAACATGTCCCATGTCAACGTGTAACACAACAATTCACGCATATCACACCAAAACGATATTTTCAATTGCACTCTTTGCGCGGACGGATCAGTAATGTGGTCTTACCCCAAATTGATGTCCTGCATGTTACAAATCTTCACGAAGGTTAGACTGATATCAAGCTACACATATAACTACATTAACCGCAAAGGGGAATGTATGTTACCCTTTCATCTCCGTCACTTAAGTTACAAGAAAATAGTACGTAATTTACAGGTGTGAAAACTCATTCCCATTTGATGTTTTATCTTGTCTAATGCAGTAGTACATTCAATACTCTCGAAACAAACGTGTCCCATCACAAAGTGATCGAACAAAATTCACGCATATCACACCAAAACGGTATTTTAAAGTTACTCTTTGTGCGGACGGATCAGTAATGTGGTCTTACCCCAAATTGATGTCCTGCATGTTACAAATCTTCACGAAGGTTAGACTGATATCATCCTACACATATAACTAGATTAACCGCAAAGGGGAATGTATGTTACCTTTTCATCTCCGTCACGTAAGTTACAAGAAAATAGTACGTATGTTATAGGTGTGAAAACTCATTCCCATTTGATGTGTTATCTTGTCTAATGCAGAAGTACATCGAGTATTCTCTAAACGAACAAGTCCCATCACAAAGTGATCGAAACAAATTCACGCATATCACACCAAAACGGTATTTTCAAGTGCACTCTTTGCGCGGACGGATCAGTAATGTAGTCTTACCCCAAATTGATATCCTGCATTTTACAAATCTTCACGAAGGCTAGAATGATATCAAGCTGCACATATAACTAGATTAACCGCATAGGGGAATGAATGTTACCATTTCATCTCCGTCACGTAAGTTACAAGAAAATAGTACGTAATTTATAGGTGTGAAAACTCATTCCCATTTGACGTTTTATCTTGTCTAATGCAGTAGTACATCCAGTATTCTTGAAACAAACGTGTCCCATCACAAAGTGATCGAAAAAAATTCACGCATATTACACCAAAACGGTATTTTCAAGTGCACTCTTTGCGCGGACGGATCAGTAAAGTGTTCTTACCCCAAATTGATATCCTGCATGTTACAAATCTTCACGAAGGCTAGACTGATATCAAGCTGCACATATAACTAGATTAACCGCATAGGGGAATGTATGTTACCACTTCATCTCCGTCACGTAAGTTACAAGAAAATAGTACGTAATTGATAGGTGTGAAAACTCATTCCCATTTGATGTTTTATCTTGTCTAATGCAGTAGTACATCCAGTATTCTTGAAACAAACGTGTCCCATCACAAAGTGATCGAAAAAAATTCACGCATATTACACCAAAACGGTATTTTCAAGTGCACTCTTTGCGCGGACGGATCAGTAAAGTGTTCTTACCCCAAATTGATATCCTGCATGTTACAAATCTTCACGAAGGCTAGACTGATATCAAGCTGCACATATAACTAGATTAACCGCATAGGGGAATGTATGTTACCACTTCATCTCCGTCACGTAAGTTACAAGAAAATAGTACGTAATTTATAGGTGTGAAAACTCATTCCCATTTGATGTTTTATCTTGTCTAATGCAGTAGTACATCCAGTATTCTTGAAACAAACGTGTCCCATCACAAAGTGATCGAAAAAAATTCACGCATATTACACCAAAACGGTATTTTCAAGTGCACTCTTTACGCGGACGGATCATTAAAGTGTTCTTACCCCAAATTGATATCCTGCATGTTACAAATCTTCACGAAGGCTAGATTGATATCAAGCTGCACATATAACTAGATTAACCGCATAGGGGAATGTATGTTACCATTTCATCTCCATCACGTAAGTTACAAGAAAATAGTACGTAATTTATAGGTGTGAAAACTCATTCCCATTTGATTTTTTTCTTGTCTAATGCAGTAGTACATCAAGTAATCTCGAAACAAACGTGTTCCATCACAAAGTGATCGAAAAAAATTCACGCATATCACACCAAAACGGTATTTTCAAGTGCACTCTTTGCGCGGACGGATCAGTAAAGTGTTCTTACCCCAAATTGATATCCTGCATGTTACAAATCTTCACGAAGGCTAGACTGATATCAAGCTGCACATATAACTAGATTAACCGCATAGGGGAATGTATGTTACCATTTCATCTCCGTCACGTAAGTTACAAGAAAATAGTACGTAATTTATAGGTGTAAAAACTCATTACCATTTGATGTTTTATCTTGTGTAATGCAGTAGTACATCCAGTATTCTCGAAACAAACGTGTCCCATAACAAAGTGATCGAAAAAAATTAACGCATATCACAACAAATCAGTATTTTCAAGTGCACTCTTTGCGCGGACGGATCAGTAATGTGGTCTTAACCCAAATTAATGTCCTACATGTTAAAATCTTCACGAAGGCTAGACTGATATCAAGCTACACATATAACTAGATTAATCGCAAAGGGGAATGTATGTTACCCTTTCATCTCCGTCACGTAAGTTACAAGAAAATAGTACGTAAGTTATAGGTGTGAAAACTCATTCCCATTTGATGTTTTATCTTGTCTAATGCAGAAGTACATCCAGTATTCTCGAAACAAACGTGTCCCATCACAAAGTGATCGAAAAAAATTCACGCATATCACACCAAAACGGTATTTTCAAGTGCACTCTTTGCGCGGACGGATCAGTAATGTGGTCTTACCCCAAATTGATGTCCTGCATGTTACAAATCTTCACGAAGGTTAGACTGATATCAAGCTACACATATAACTAGATTAACCGCAAAGGGGAATGTATGTTACCCTTTCATCTCCGTCACGTAAGTTACAAGAAAATAGTACGTAAGTTATAGGTGTGAAAACTCATTCCCATTTGATGTTTTATCTTGTCTAATGCAGAAGTACATCGAGTATTCTCGAAACAAACGTGTCCCATCACAAAGTGATCGAACAAAATTCACGCATATTACACCAAAACGGTATTTTCAAGTGCACTCTTTGCGCGGACTGATCAGTAATGTCGTCTTACCCCAAATTGATGTCCTGCATGTTACAAATCTTCACGAAGGCTAGACTGATATCAAGCTACACATATATCTAGATTAACCTCAAAGGGGAATGTATGTTACCCTTTCATCTTCGTCACGTAAGTTGCAAGAAAATAGTACGTAATTTATGGGTGTGAAAACTTATTCCCATTTGATGGTTTATTTTGTCTGCTGCATTATACATTCAGTATTTACGAGACAAACATGTCCCATCTCAAAGTGTTCGAGAAAAATTCACGCATATCATTCCAAAATGGTATTTTCAAGTGCACTATTTCGGCTGACGGATCCTTAATATGGTCTTACCCCAAATATATGTCTTACATGCTACAAACCTTCATGAAGGCTAGACTGATATCAAACATCACACACAACAAGATTAACCGCAAACAGTAATATATGTTACCTTTTCATATCCGTCACAGAAGTTAAAAGAAAATAGTACGTAAGTTATAGGTGTGAAAACTCATTCCAATTTGATGTTTTTCTTGTCTAATGCAGTCGTACATTCAGTATTCACGAGACAAACATGTCCCATGTCAAAGTGTTCGAGAAAAACTCACGCATATCACACCATAACGGTATTTTCAAGTGCACTCTTTCGGCGGACTGATCTTTAATATGGTCTTACCCCAAATATATGTCCTGCATGATACAAATCTTCACGAAGGCTAGACTGATATCAAACTACACATATATCTAGATTAACCGCAAAGGGGAATGTATGTTACCCTTTCATCTCCATCACATAAGTTACAAGAAATTAGTACGTAAGTTATGGGTGTGAAAACTTATTCCCATTTGATGGTTTATTTTGTCTACTGCATTATACATTCAGTATTCACGAGACAAACATGTCCCATCTCAAAGTGTTCGAGAAAAATTCACGCATATCACATCAAAATTGTATTTTCAAGTGCACTCTTTCAGCGGACTGATCTTTAATATGCTCTTACCAAAAATATATGTCCTGCATGATACAAATCTTCACGAAGGCTAGACTGATATCAAGCAACACACACAACTAGATTAACCACAAAGGGGAATGTATGTTACCCTTCCATGTCTGTCACGTAAGTTACAAGAAAATAGTACGTAAGTTATAGGTGTGAAAACTCATTCCCGTTTGATGTTTTATCTTGTCTAATACTGTAGTACATTCAGTATTCACGAGACAAACATGTCCCATGTCAACGTGTAACACAACAATTCACGCATATCACACCAAAACGGTATTTTCAAGTGCACTCTTTGCGCGGACGGATCAGTAATGTGGTCTTACCCCAAATTGATGTCCTGCATGTTACAAATCTTCACGAAGGTTAGACTGATATCAAGCTACACATATAACTACATTAACCGCAAAGGGGAATGTATGTTACCCTTTCATCTCCGTCACTTAAGTTACAAGAAAATAGTACGTAATTTACAGGTGTGAAAACTCATTCCCATTTGATGTTTTATCTTGTCTAATGCAGTAGTACATTCAATACTCTCGAAACAAACGTGTCCCATCACAAAGTGATCGAACAAAATTCACGCATATCACACCAAAACGGTATTTTAAAGTTACTCTTTCTGCGGACGGATCAGTAATGTGGTCTTAACCCAAATTGCTGTCCTGCATGTTACAAATCTTCACGAAGGTTAGACTGGTATCATCCTACACATATAACTAGATTAACCGCAAAGGGGAATGTATGTTACCCTTTCATCTCCGTCACGTAAGTTACAAGAAAATAGTACGTAAGTTATAGGTGTGAAAACTCATTCCCATTTGATGTGTTATCTTGCCTAATGCAGAAGTACATCGAGTATTCTCTAAACAAACAAGTCCCATCACAAAGTGATCGAAACAAATTCACGCATATCACACCAAAACGGTATTTTCAAGTGCACTCTTTGCGCGGACGGATCAGTAATGTGGTCTTACCCCAAATTGATATCCTGCATGTTACAAATCTTCACGAAGGTTAAGACTGATATCAAGCTACACATATAACTAGATTAACCGCAAAGGGGAATGTATGTTACCATTTAATCTCCGTCACGTAAGTTACAAGAAAATAGTACGTAAGTTATAGGTGTGAAAACTCATTCCCATTTGATGTTTTATCTTGTCTAATGCAGTAGTACATCTAGTATTCTCGAAACAAACGTGTCCCATCACAAAGTGATCGAAAAAAATTCACGCATATCACACCAAAACGGTATTTTCAAGTGCACTCTTTGCGCGGACGGATCAGTAATGTGGTCTTACCCCAAATTGATGTCCTGCATGTTACAAATCTTCACGAAGGTTAGACTGATATCAAGCTACACATATAACTAGATTAACTGCAAAGGGGAATGTATGTTACCCTTTCATCTCCGTCACGTAAGTTACAAGAAAATAGTACGTAAGTTATAGGTGTGAAAACTCATTCCCATTTGATGTTTTATCTTGTCTAATGCAGTAGTACATTCAGTATTCTCGAAACAAACGTGTCCCATCACAAAGTGATCGAAACAAATTCACGCATATCACACCAAAACGGTATTTTCAAGTGCACTCTTTGCGCGGACGGATCAGTAATGTGGTCTTACCCCAAATTGATGTCCTGCATGTTACAAATCTTCACGAAGGCTAGACTGATATCAAGCTACACATATAACTAGATTAACCGCATAGGGGAATGTATGTTACCCTTTCATCTCCGTCACGTAAGTTACAAGAAAATAGTACGTAAGTTATAGGTGTGAAAACTCATTCCCATTTGATGTTTTATCTTGTCTAATGCAGTAGTACATCCAGTATTCTCGAAACAAACGTGTCCCATCACAAAGTGATCGAAAAAAATTCACGCATATCACACCAAAACGGTATTTTCAAGTGCACTCTTTGCGCGGATGGATCAGTAATGTGGTCTTACCCCAAATTGATGTCCTGCATGTTACAAATCTTCACGAAGGCTAGACTGATATCAAGCAGCACATATAACTAGATTAACCGGAAAGGGGAATGTAAGTTACCCTTGCATCTCAGTCACGTAAATTACATGAAAATAGTACGTAATTTATAGGTGTGAAAACTCATTCTCATTTGATGTTTTATCTTGTCTAATGCAGTAGTACATCCAGTATTCTCGAAACAAACGTGTCCCATCACAAAGTGATCGAAAAAAATTCACGCATATTACACCAAAACGGTATTTTCAAGTGCACTCTTTACGCGGACGGATCATTAAAGTGTTCTTACCCCAAATTGATATCCTGCATGTTACAAATCTTCACGAAGGCTAGATTTATATCAAGCTGCACATATAACTAGATTAACCGCATATGGGAATGTATGTTACCATTTAATCTCCATCACGTAAGTTACAAGAAAATAGTACGTAATTTATAGGTGTGAAAACTCATTCCCATTTGATGTTTTTTCTTGTCTAATGCAGTAGTACATCAAGTAATCTCGAAACAAATGTGTTCCATCACAAAGTGATCGAAAAAAATTCACGCATATCACACCAAAACGGTATTTTCAAGTGCACTCTTTGCGCGGACGGATCAGTAAAGTGTTCTTACCCCAAATTGATATCCTGCATGTTACAAATCTTCACGAAGGCTAGACTGATATCAAGCTGCACATATAACTAGATTAACCGCATAGGGGAATGTATGTTACCATTTCATCTCCGTCACGTAAGTTACAAGAAAATAGTACGTAATTTATAGGTGTGAAAACTCATTACCATTTGATGTTTTATCTTGTGTAATGCAGTAGTACATCCAGTATTCTCGAAACAAACGTGTCCCATAACAAAGTGATCGAAAAAAATTAACGCATATCACAACAAATCAGTATTTTCAAGTGCACTCTTTGCGCGGACGGATCAGTAATGTGGTCTTAACCCAAATTAATGTCCTACATGTTAAAATCTTCACGAAGGCTAGACTGATATCAAGCTACACATATAACTAGATTAATCGCAAAAGGGAATGTATGTTACCCTTTCATCTCCGTCACGTAAGTTACAAGAAAATAGTACGTAAGTTATAGGTGTGAAAACTCATTCCCATTTGATGTTTTATCTTGTCTAATGCAGAAGTACATCGAGTATTCTCGAAACAAACGTGTCCCATAACAAAGTGATCGAAAAAAATTCACGCATATCACACCAAAACGGTATTTTCAAGTGCACTCTTTGCGCGGACGGATCAGTAATGTGGTCTTACCCCAAATTTATGTCCTGCATGTTAGAAATCTTCACGAAGGTTAGACTGATATCAAGCTACACATATAACTAGATTAATCGCAAAGGGGAATGTATGTTACCCTTTCATCTCCGTCACGTAAGTTACAAGAAAATAGTACGTAAGTTATAGGTGTGAAAACTCATTCCCATTTGATGTTTTATCTTGTCTAATGCAGAAGTACATCGAGTATTCTCGAAACAAACGTGTCCCATCACAAAGTGATCGAAAAAAATTCACGCATATTACACCAAAACGGTATTTTCAAGTGCACTCTTTGCGCGGACTGATCCGTAATGTCGTCTTACCCCAAATTGATGTCCTGCATGTTACAAATCTTCACGAAGGCTAGACTGATCTCAAGCTACACATATATCTAGATTAACCTCAAAGGGGAATGTATGTTACCCTTTCATCTCCGTCACGTAAGTTGCAAGAAAATAGTACGTAAGTTATGGGTGTGAAAACTTATTCCCATTTCATGGTTTATTTTGACTGCAGCATTATACATTCAGTATTCACGAGACAAACATGTCCCATCTCAAAGTGTTCGAGAAAAATTCACGCATATCACTCCAAAATGGTATTTTCAAGTGCACTCTTTCGGCTGACGGATCCTTAATATGGTCTTACCCCAAATATATGTCTTGCATGCAACAAACCTTCATGAAGGCTAGACTGATATCAAGCATCACACACAACAAGATTAACCGCAAACGGTAATATATGTTACCTTTTCATCTCCGTCACAGAAGTTAAAAGAAAATAGTACGTAAGTTATAGGTGTGAAAACTCATTCCCATTTGATGTTTTTCTTGTCTAATGCAGTCGTACATTCAGTATTCACGAGACAAACATGTCCCATGTCAAAGTGTTCGAGAAAAACTCACGCATATCACACCATAACGGTATTTTCAAGTGCACTCTTTCGGCGGACTGATCTTTAATATGGTCTTACCCCAAATATATGTCTTGCATGATACAAATCTTCACGAAGGCTAGACTGATATCAAACTACACATATATCTAGATTAACCGCAAAGGGGAATGTATGTTACCCTTTCATCTCCATCACGTAAGTTACAAGAAATTAGTACGTAAGTTATGGGTGTGAAAACTTATTCCCATTTCATGGTTTATTTTGTCTACTGCATTATACATTCAGTATTCACGAGACAAACATGTCCCATCTCAAAGTGTTCGAGAAAAATTCACGCATATCACATCAAAATTGTATTTTCAAGTGCACTCTTTCAGCGGACTGATCTTTAATATGCTCTTACCAAAAATATATGTCCTGCATGATACAAATCTTCACGAAGGCTAGACTGATATCAAGCAACACACACAACTAGATTAACCACAAAGGGGAATGTATGTTACCCTTTCATATCTGTCACGTAAGTTACAAGAAAATAGTACGTAAGTTATAGGTGTGAAAACTCATTCCCGTTTGATGTTTTATCTTGTCTAATACTGTAGTACATTCAGTATTCACGAGACAAACATGTCCCATGTCAACGTGTAACACAACAATTCACGCATATCACACCAAAACGATATTTTCAATTGCACTCTTTGCGCGGACGGATCAGTAATGTGGTCTTACCCCAAATTGATGTCCTGCATGTTACAAATCTTCACGAAGGTTAGACTGATATCAAGCTACACATATAACTACATTAACCGCAAAGGGGAATGTATGTTACCCTTTCATCTCCGTCACTTAAGTTACAAGAAAATAGTACGTAATTTACAGGTGTGAAAACTCATTCCCATTTGATGTTTTATCTTGTCTAATGCAGTAGTACATTCAATACTCTCGAAACAAACGTGTTCCATCACAAAGTGATCGAACAAAATTCACGCATATCACACCAAAACGGTATTTTAAAGTTACTCTTTGTGCGGACGGATCAGTAATGTGTTCTTACCCCAAATTGATGTCCTGCATGTTACAAATCTTCACGAAGGTTAGACTGATATCATCCTACACATATAACTAGATTAACCGCAAAGGGGAATGTATGTTACCCTTTCATCTCCGTCACGTAAGTTACAAGAAAATAGTACGTAAGTTATAGGTGTGAAAAATCATTCCCATTTGATGTGTTATCTTGTCTAATGCAGAAGTACATCGAGTATTCTCTAAACAAACAAGTCCCATCACAAAGTGATCGAAACAAATTCACGCATATCACACCAAAACGGTATTTTCAAGTGCACTCTTTGCGCGGACGGATCAGTAATGTGGTCTTACCCCAAATTGATGTCCTGCATGTTACAAATCTTCACGAAGGCTAGACTGATATCAAGCTACACATATAATTAGATTAACCGCAAAGGGGAATGTATGTTACCCTTTCATCTCCGTCACGTATGTTACAAGAAAATAGTACGTTAGTTAAAGGTGTGAAAACTCATTCCCATTTGACGTTTTATCTGTCTAATGCAGTAGTACATTCAGTATTCTCGAAACAAACGTGTCCCATCACAAAGTGATCGAAAAAAATTCACGCATATCACACCAAAACGGTATTTTTAAGTGCACTCTTTGCGCGGACGGATCAGTAAAGTGTTCTTACCCCAAATTGATATCCTGCATGTTACAAATCTTCACGAAGGCTAGACTGATATCAAGCTGCACATATAACTAGATTAACCGCATAGGGGAATGTATGTTACCACTTCATCTCCGTCACGTAAGTTACAAGAAAATAGTACGTAATTGATAGGTGTGAAAACTCATTCCCATTTGATGTTTTATCTTGTCTAATGCAGTAGTACATCCAGTATTCTTGAAACAAACGTGTCCCATCACAAAGTGATCGAAAAAAATTCACGCATATTACACCAAAACGGTATTTTCAAGTGCACTCTTTACGCGGACGGATCATTAAAGTGTTCTTACCCCAAATTGATATCCTGCATGTTACAAATCTTCACGAAGGCTAGATTGATATCAAGCTGCACATAAAACTAGATTAACCGCATAGGGGAATGTATGTTACCATTTCATCTCCATCACGTAAGTTACAAGAAAATAGTACGTAATTTATAGGTGTGAAAACTCATTCCCATTTGATGTTTTTTCTTGTCTAATGCAGTAGTACATCAAGTAATCTCGAAACAAACGTGTTCCATCACAAAGTGATCGAAAAAAATTCACGCATATTACAACAAAACGGTATTTTCAAGTGCACTCTTTGCGCGGACGGATCAGTAAAGTGTTCTTACCCCAAATTGATATCCTGCATGTTACAAATCTTCACGAAGGCTAGACTGATATCAAGCTGCACATATAACTAGATTAACCGCATAGGGGAATGTATGTTACTATTTCATCTCCGTCACGTAAGTTACAAGAAAATAGTACGTAATTTATAGGTGTAAAAACTCATTACCATTTGATGTTTTATCTTGTGTAATGCAGTAGAACATCCAGTATTCTCGAAACAAACGTGTCACATAACAAAGTGATCGAAAAAAATTAACGCATATCACAACAAATCAGTATTTTCAAGTGCACTCTTTGCGCGGACGGATCAGTAATGTGGTCTTAACCCAAATTAATGTCCTACATGTTAAAATCTTCACGAAGGCTAGACTGATATCAAGATACACATATAACTAGATTAATCGCAAAGGGGAATGTATGTTACCCTTTCATCTCCGTCACGTAAGTTACAAGAAAATAGTACGTAAGTTATAGGTGTGAAAACTCATTCCCATTTGATGTTTTATATTGTCTAATGCAGTAGTACATCCAGTATTCTCGAAACAAACGTGTCCCATAACAAAGTGATCGAAAAAAATTCACACACATCACACCAAAACGGTATTTTCAAGTGCACTCTTTGCGCGAATGGATCAGCAATGTGGTCTTACCCCAAATTGATGTCCTGCATGTTAAAAATCTTCACGAAGGATAGACTGATATCAAGCTACACTTATAACTAGATTAATCGCAAAGGGGAATGTATGTTACCCTTTCATCTCCGTCACGTAAGTTACAAGAAAATAGTACGTAAGTTATAGGTGTGAAAACTCATTCCCATTTGATGTTTTATCTTGTCTAATGCAGTAGTACATCCAGTATTCTCGAAACAAACGTGTCCCATCACAAAGTGATCGAACAAAATTCACGCATATCACACCAAAACGGTATTTTCAAGTGCACTCTTTGCGCGGACTGATCCGTAATGTCGTCTTACCCCAAATTGATGTCCTGCATGTTACAAATCTTCACGAAGGCTAGACTGATCTCAAGCTACACATATATCTAGATTAACCTCAAAGGGGAATGTATGTTACCCTTTCATCTTCGTCACGTAAGTTGCAAGAAAATAGTACGTAAGTTATGGGTGTGAAAACTTATTTTCATTTGATGGTTTATTTTGTCTGCTGCATTATACATTCAGTATTTACGAGACAAACATGTCCCATCTCAAAGTGTTCGAGAAAAATTCACGCATATCATTCCAAAATGGTATTTTCAAGTGCACTATTTCGGCTGACGGATCCTTAATATGGTCTTACCCCAAATATATGTCTTACATGCTACAAACCTTCATGAAGGCTAGACTGATATCAAGCATCACACACAACAAGATTAACCGCAAACGGTAATATATGTTACCTTTTCATATCCGTCACAGAAGTTAAATGAAAATAGTACGTAAGTTATAGGTGTGAAAACTCATTCCAATTTGATGTTTTTCTTGTCTAATGCAGTCGTACATTCAGTATTCACGAGACAAACATGTCCCATGTCAAAGTGTTCCAGAAAAACTCACGCATATCACACCATAACGGTATTTTCAAGTGCACTCTTTCGGCGGACTGATCTTTAATATGGTCTTACCCCAAATATATGTCCTGCATGATACAAATCTTCACGAAGGCTAGACTGATATCAAACTACACATATATCTAGATTAACCGCAAAGGGGAATGTATGTTACCCTTTCATCTCCATCACATAAGTTACAAGAAATTAGTACGTAAGTTATGGGTGTGAAAACTTATTCCCATTTGATGGTTTATTTTGTCTAGTGCATTATACATTCAGTATTCACGAGACAAACATGTCCTATCTCAAAGTGTTCGAGAAAAATTCACGCATATCACATCAAAATTGTATTTTCAAGTGCACTCTTTCAGCGGACTGATCTTTAATATGCTCTTACCAAAAATATATGTCCTGCATGATACAAATCTTCACGAAGGCTAGACTGATATCAAGCAACACACACAACTAGATTAACCACAAAGGGGAATCTATGTTACCCTTCCATGTCTGTCACGTAAGTTACAAGAAAATAGTACGTAAGTTATAGGTGTGAAAACTCATTCCCGTTTGATGTTTTATCTTGTCTAATACTGTAGTACATTCAGTATTCACGAGACAAACATGTCCCATGTCAAAGTGTAACAGAACAATTCACGCATATCACACCAAAACGGTATTTTCAAGTGCACTCTTTGGGCGGACGGATCCTTAATATGGTCTTACCCCAAATAGATGTCCAGCATGCAACAAATCTTCACGAAGTCTAAACTGATATCAAGCAACACACACAACTAGTTTAACCACAAAGGGGTATGTACGTTACACTTTCATATCCGTCACGTAAGTTCCAAGAAAATAGTACGTAAGTTATGCGTGTGATAACTCATTCCCATTTGATGTTTTGTCTTGTCTAATGCAGAAGTGCATTCAGTATTCACGATACAAACATGTCTCATGTCAAAGTGTTCGAGAAAAAAATAAGCATATCACACCAAAACGATATTTTTAAGTGCACTCTTTCGGCGGACGAATCCTTAATATGGTCTTACCCCAAATAGATGTCCAGCATGCAACAAATCTTCACGAAGTCTAAACTGATATCAAGCAACACACACAACTAGTTTAACCACAAAGGGATATGTACGTTACACTTTCATATCCGTCATGTAAGTTGCAAGAAAATAGTACGTAAGTTATGCGTGTGATAACTCATTCCCATTTGATGTTTTGCCTTGTCTAATGCAGAAGTGCATTCAGTATTCACGATACAAACATGTCCCATGTCAAAGTGTTCGAGAAAAACTCACGCATATCACACCATAACGGTATTTTCAAGTGCACTCTTTCGACGGACGAATCCTTAATATGGTCTTACCCCAAATAGATGTCCTGCATGTTACAAATCTTCACGAAGGCTTGACTGATATCAAACAACACACACAACTAGATTAAACGCAAAGTGGAATGCATGTTACCCTTTCATCTCCGTCACGTAAGTTTAAAGAAAATAGTACGTAAGTTATGGGTGTGAAAACTCATACCCATTTGATATTTTATCTTGTCTAATGCAGTAGTACATTCAGTATTCACGAGACAAACATGTCTCATGTCAAAATGTTCGAGAAAAATTCACGCATATCACACCAAAACGGTATTTTCAAGTGCACTCTTTCCGCGGACTGATCCGTAATGTGGTCTTACCCTAAATTGATATCCTGCATTTTACAAATCTTCACGAAGGCTAGACTGATATCAAGCTGCACATATAACTAGATTAACCGCATTGGGGAATGAATCTTACCATTTCATCTCCGTCACGTAAGTTACAAGAAAATAGTACGTAATTTATAGGTGTGAAAACTCATTCCCATTTGATGTTTTATCTAGTCTAATGCAGTAGTACATCCAGTATTCTTGAAACAAATGTGTCCCATCACAAAGTGATCGAAAAAAATTCACGCATATCTCACCAAAACGGTATTTTCAAGTGCACTCTTTGCGCGGACGGATCAGTAATGTGGTCTTACCCCAAATTGATGTCCTGCATGTTACAAATCTTCACGAAGGTTAGACTGATATAAAGCTACACATATAACTAGATTAACCGCAAAGGGGAATGTATGTTTCCCTTTCATCTCCGTCACGTAAGTTACAAGAAAATAGTACGTAAGTTATAGGTGTGAAAACTCATTCCCATTTGATGTTTTATCTTGTCTAATGCAGTAGTACATTCAGTATTCTCGAAACAAACGTGTCCCATCACAAAGTGATCGAAAAAAATTCACGCATATCACACCAAAACGGTATTTTCAAGTGCACTCTTTGCGCGGACGGATCAGTAATGTGGTCTTACCCCAAATTGATGTCCTGCATGTTACAAATCTTCACGAAGGTTAGACTGATATCAAGCTACACATATAACTAGATTAACCGCAAAGGGGAATGTATGTTACCCTTTCATCTCCGTCACGTAAGTTACAAGAAAATAGTACGTAAGTTATAGGTGTGAAAACTCATTCCCATTTGATGTTTTATCTTGTCTAATGCAGTAGTACATCGAGTATTCTCGAAACAAACGTGTCCCATCACAAAGTGATCGAACAAAATTCACGCATATTACACCAAAACGGTATTTTCAAGTGCACTCTTTGCGCGGACTGATCAGTAATGTCGTCTTACCCCAAATTGATGTCCTGCATGTTACAAATCTTCACGAAGGCTAGACTGATATCAAGCTACACATATATCTAGATTAACCTCAAAGGGGAATGTATGTTACCCTTTCATCTTCGTCACGTAAGTTGCAAGAAAATAGTACGTAAGTTATGGGTGTGAAAACTTATTTTCATTTGATGGTTTATTTTGTCTGCTGCATTATACATTCAGTATTTACGAGACAAACATGTCCCATCTCAAAGTGTTCGAGAAAAATTCACGCATATCATTCCAAAATGGTATTTTCAAGTGCACTATTTCGGCTGACGGATCCTTAATATGGTCTTACCCCAAATATATGTCTTACATGCTACAAACCTTCATGAAGGCTAGACTGATATCAAGCATCACACACAACAAGATTAACCGCAAACGGTAATATATGTTACCTTTTCATATCCGTCACAGAAGTTAAATGAAAATAGTACGTAAGTTATAGGTGTGAAAACTCATTCCAATTTGATGTTTTTCTTGTCTAATGCAGTCGTACATTCAGTATTCACGAGACAAACATGTCCCATGTCAAAGTGTTCGAGAAAAACTCACGCATATCACACCATAACGGTATTTTCAAGTGCACTCTTTCGGCGGACTGATCTTTAATATGGTCTTACCCCAAATATATGTCCTGCATGATACAAATCTTCACGAAGGCTAGACTGATATCAAACTACACATATATCTAGATTAACCGCAAAGGGGAATGTATGTTACCCTTTCATCTCCATCACATAAGTTACAAGAAATTAGTACGTAAGTTATGGGTGAGAAAACTTATTCCCATTTGATGGTTTATTTTGTCTACTGCATTATACATTCAGTATTCACGAGACAAACATGTCCCATCTCAAAGTGTTCGAGAAAAATTCACGCATATCACATCAAAATTGTATTTTCAAGTGCACTCTTTCAGCGGACTGATCTTTAATATGCTCTTACCAAAAATATATGTCCTGCATGATACAAATCTTCACGAAGGCTAGACTGATATCAAGCAACACACACAACTAGATTAACCACAAAGGGGAATCTATGTTACCCTTCCATGTCTGTCACGTAAGTTACAAGAAAATAGTACGTAAGTTATAGGTGTGAAAACTCATTCCCGTTTGATGTTTTATCTTGTCTAATACTGTAGTACATTCAGTATTCACGAGACAAACATGTCCCATGTCAAAGTGTAACAGAACAATTCACGCATATCACACCAAAACGGTATTTTCAAGTGCACTCTTTGGGCGGACGGATCCTTAATATGGTCTTACCCCAAATAGATGTCCAGCATGCAACAAATCTTCACGAAGTCTAAACTGATATCAAGCAACACACACAACTAGTTTAACCACAAAGGGGTATGTACGTTACACTTTCATATCCGTCACGTAAGTTCCAAGAAAATAGTACGTAAGTTATGCGTGTGATAACTCATTCCCATTTGATGTTTTGTCTTGTCTAATGCAGAAGTGCATTCAGTATTCACGATACAAACATGTCTCATGTCAAAGTGTTCGAGAAAAAAATAAGCATATCACACCAAAACGATATTTTTAAGTGCACTCTTTCGGCGGACGAATCCTTAATATGGTCTTACCCCAAATAGATGTCCAGCATGCAACAAATCTTCACGAAGTCTAAACTGATATCAAGCAACACACACAACTAGTTTAACCACAAAGGGATATGTACGTTACACTTTCATATCCGTCATGTAAGTTGCAAGAAAATAGTACGTAAGTTATGCGTGTGATAACTCATTCCCATTTGATGTTTTGCCTTGTCTAATGCAGAAGTGCATTCAGTATTCACGATACAAACATGTCCCATGTCAAAGTGTTCGAGAAAAACTCACGCATATCACACCATAACGGTATTTTCAAGTGCACTCTTTCGACGGACGAATCCTTAATATGGTCTTACCCCAAATAGATGTCCTGCATGTTACAAATCTTCACGAAGGCTTGACTGATATCAAACAACACACACAACTAGATTAAACGCAAAGTGGAATGCATGTTACCCTTTCATCTCCGTCACGTAAGTTTAAAGAAAATAGTACGTAAGTTATGGGTGTGAAAACTCATACCCATTTGATATTTTATCTTGTCTAATGCAGTAGTACATTCAGTATTCACGAGACAAACATGTCTCATGTCAAAATGTTCGAGAAAAATTCACGCATATCACACCAAAACGGTATTTTCAAGTGCACTCTTTCCGCGGACTGATCCGTAATGTGGTCTTACCCTAAATTGATATCCTGCATTTTACAAATCTTCACGAAGGCAAGACTGATATCAAGCTGCACATATAACTAGATTAACCGCATTGGGGAATGAATCTTACCATTTCATCTCCGTCACGTAAGTTACAAGAAAATAGTACGTAATTTATAGGTGTGAAAACTCATTCCCATTTGATGTTTTATCTAGTCTAATGCAGTAGTACATCCAGTATTCTTGAAACAAATGTGTCCCATCACAAAGTGATCGAAAAAAATTCACGCATATCACACCAAAACGGTATTTTCAAGTGCACTCTTTGCGCGGACGGATCAGTAATGTGGTCTTACCCCAAATTGATGTCCTGAATGTTACAAATCTTCACGAAGGTTAGACTGATATAAAGCTACACTTATAACTAGATTAACCGCAAAGGGGAATGTATGTTTCCCTTTCATCTCCGTCACGTAAGTTACAAGAAAATAGTACGTAAGTTATAGGTGTGAAAACTCATTCCCATTTGATGTTTTATCTTGTCTAATGCAGTAGTACATCCAGTATTCTCGAAACAAACGTGTCCCATCACAAAGTGATCGAAAAAAATTCACGCATATCACAACAAAACGGTATTTTCAAGTGCACTCTTTGCGCGGACGGATCAGTAATGTGGTCTTACCCCAAATTGATATCCTGCATGTTACAAATCTTCACGAAGTCTAGACGGATATCAAGCTACACATATAACTAGATTAATCGCAAAGGGGAATGTATGTTACCCTTTCATCTCCGTCACGTAAGTTACAAGAAAATAGTACGTAAGTTATAGGTGTGAAAACTCATTCCCATTTGAAGTTTTATCTTGTCTAATGCAGTAGTACATTCAGTATTCTCGAAACAAACGTGTCCCATCACAAAGTGATGAAACAAAATTCACGCATATCACACCAAAACGGTATTTTCAAGTGCACTCTGCGCGGACGGATCAGTAATGTAGTCTTACCCCAAATTGATGTCCTGCATGTTACAAATCTTCACGAAGGCTAGACTGATATCAAGCTACACATATAACTAGATTAACCGCAAAGGGGAATGTATGTTACCCTTTCATCTCCGTCACGTAAGTTACAAGAAAATAGTACGTTAGTTATAGGTGTGAAAACTCATTCCCATTTGATGTTTTATCTTGTCTAATGCAGTAGTACATCCAGTATTCTCGAAACAAAACGTGTCCCATCACAAAGTGATCGAAAAAAATTCACGCATATCACACCAAAACGGTATTTTCAAGTGCACTCTTTGCGCGGACGGATCAGTAATGTGGTCTTACCCCAAATTTATGTCCTGCATGTTACAAATCTTCACGAAGGTTAGACTGATATCAAGCTACATTTATAACTAGATTAATCGCAAAGGGGAATGTATGTTACGCTTTCATCTCCGTCACGTAAGTTACAAGAAAATAGTACGTAAGTTATAGGTGTGAAAACTCATTCCCATTTGATGTTTTATCTTGTCTAATGCAGAAGTACATCGAGTATTCTCGAAACAAACGTGTCCCATCACAAAGTGATCGAAAAAAATTCACGCATATTACACCAAAACGGTATTTTCAAGTGCACTCTTTGCGCGGACTGATCCGTAATGTCGTCTTACCCCAAATTGATGTCCTGCATGTTACAAATCTTCACGAAGGCTAGACTGATCTCAAGCTACACATATATCTAGATTAACCTCAAAGGGGAATGTATGTTACCCTTTCATCTTCGTCACGTAAGTTGCAAGAAAATAGTACGTAAGTTATGGGTGTGAAAACTTATTCCCATTTGATGGTTTATTTTGTCTGCTGCATTATACATTCAGTATTTCCGAGACAAACATGTCCCATCTCAAAGTGTTCGAGAAAAATTCACGCATATCATTCCAAAATGGTATTTTCAAGTGCACTATTTCGGCTGACGGATCCTTAATATGGTCTTACCCCAAATATATGTCTTACATGCTACAAACCTTCATGAAGGCTAGACTGATATCAAGCATCACACACAACAAGATTAACCGCAAACGGTAATATATGTTACCTTTTCATATCCGTCACAGAAGTTAAAAGAAAATAGTACGTAAGTTATAGGTGTGAAAACTCATTCCAATTTGATGTTTTTCTTGTCTAGTGCAGTCGTACATTCAGTATTCACGAGACAAACATGTCCCATGTCAAAGTGTTCGAGAAAAACTCACGCATATCACACCATAACGGTATTTTCAAGTGCACTCTTTCGGCGGAATGATCTTTAATATGGTCTTACCCCAAATACATGTCCTGCATGATACAAATCTTCACGAAGGCTAGACTGATATCAAACTACACATATATCTAGATTAACCGCAAAGGGGAATGTATGTTACCCTTTCATCTCCATCACGTAAGTTACAAGAAATTAGTACGTAAGTTATGGGTGTGAAAACTTATTCCCATTTCATGGTTTATTTTGTCTACTGCATTATACATTCAGTATTCACGAGACAAACATGTCCCATCTCAAAGTGTTCGAGAAAAATTCACGCATATCACATAAAAATTGTATTTTCAAGTGCACTCTTTCAGCGGACTGATCTTTAATATGCTCTTACCAAAAATATATGTCCTGCATGATACAAATCTTCACGAAGGCTAGACTGATATCAAGCAACACACACAACTAGATTAACCACAAAGGGGAATGTATGTTACCCTTTCATGTCTGTCACGTAAGTTACAAGAAAATAGTACGTAAGTTATAGGTGTGAAAACTCATTCCCGTTTGATGTTTTATCTTGTCTAATACTGTAGTACATTCAGTATTCACGAGACAAACATGTCCCATGTCAACGTGTAACACAACAATTCACGCATATCACACCAAAACGATATTTTCAATTGCACTCTTTGCGCGGACGGATCAGTAATGTGGTCTTACCCCAAATTGATGTCCTGCATGTTACAAATCTTCACGAAGGTTAGACTGATATCAAGCTACACATATAACTACATTAACCGCAAAGGGGAATGTATGTTACCCTTTCATCTCCGTCACTTAAGTTACAAGAAAATAGTACGTAATTTACAGGTGTGAAAACTCATTCCCATTTGATGTTTTATCTTGTCTAATGCAGTAGTACATTCAATACTCTCGAAACAAACGTGTTCCATCACAAAGTGATCGAACAAAATTCACGCATATCACACCAAAACGGTATTTTAAAGTTACTCTTTGTGCGGACGGATCAGTAATGTGTTCTTACCCCAAATTGATGTCCTGCATGTTACAAATCTTCACGAAGGTTAGACTGATATCAACCTACACATATAACTAGATTAACCGCAAAGGGGAATGTATGTTACCCTTTCATCTCCGTCACGTAAGTTACAAGAAAATAGTACGTAAGTTATAGGTGTGAAAACTCATTCCCATTTGATGTTTTATCTTGTCTAATGCAGTAGTACATTCAGTATTCTCGAAACAAACGTGTCCCATCACAAAGTGATCGAAAAAAGTTCACGCATATCACACCAAAACGGTGTTTTCAAGTGCACTCTTTGCGCGGACGGATCAATAATGTGGTCTTACCCCAAATTGATGTCCTGCATGTTACAAATCATCTTCACGAAGGTTAGACTGATATTAACCTACACATATAACTAGATTATCCGCAAAGGGGAATGTATGTTACCCTTTCATCTCCGTCACGTAAGTTACAAGAAAATAGTACGTAAGTTTTTGGTGTGAAAACTCATTCCCATTTGATGTTTTATGTTGTCTAATGCAGTAGTACATTCAGTATTCTCGAAACAAACGTGTCCCATCACAAAGTGATCGAAAAAAAATTCACGCATATCACACCAAAACGGTATTTTCAATTGCACTCTTTGCGCGGACGGATCAGTAATGTGGTCTTACCCCAAATTGATGTCCTGCATGTTACAAATCTTCACGAAGGCTAGACTGATATCAAGCTACACATATAACTAGATTAACCGCAAAGGGGAATGTATGTTACCCTTTCATCTCCGTCACGTAAGTTACAAGAAAATAGTACGTAAGTTATAGGTGTGAAAACTCATTCCCATTTGATGTTTTATCTTGTCTAATGCAGTAGTACATCCAGTATTCTCGAAACAAACGTGTCCCATCAGAAAGTGATCGAAAAAAATTCACGCATATCACACCAAAACGGTATTTTCAAGTGCACTCTTTGCGCGGACGGATCAGTAATGTGGTCTTACTCCAAATTGATGTCCTGCATGTTACAAATCTTCACGAAGGTTAGACTGATATCAAGCTACACATATTACTAGATTAACCGCAAAGGGGAATGTATGTTACCCTTTCATCTCCGTCACGTAAGTTACAAGAAAATAGTACGTAAGTTATAGGTGTGAAAACTCATTCCCATTTAATGTTTTATCTGATCTAATGCAGTAGTACATCCAGTATTCTCGAAACAAACGTGTCCCATCACAAAGTGATAGAAAAAAATTCACGCATATCACACCAAAACGGTATTTTCAAGTGCACTCTTTGCGCGGACGGATCAGTAATGTGGTCTTACCCCAAATTGATGTCCTGCATGTTACAAATCTTCACGAAGGTTAGACTGATATCAAGCTACACATATAACTAGATTAACCGCAAAGGGAATGTATGTTACCCTTTCATCTCCGTCACGTAAGTTACAAGAAAATAGTACGTAAGTTATAGGTGTGAAAACTCATTCCCATTTGATGTTTTATCTTGTCTAATGCAGTAGTACATCCAGTATTCTCGAAACAAACGTGTCCCATCACAAAGTGATCGAACAAAATTCACGCATATCACACCAAAACGGTATTTTCAAGTGCACTCTTTGCGCGGACTGATCCTTAATGTCGTCTTACCCCAAATTGATGTCCTGCATGTTACAAATCTTCACGAAGGCTAGACATCTCAAGCTACACATATATCTAGATTAACCTCAAAGGGGAATGTATGTTACCCTTTCATCTTCGTCACGTAAGTTGCAAGAAAATAGTACGTAAGTTATGGGTGTGAAAACTTATTCCCATTTGATGGTTTATTTTGTCTGCTGCATTATACATTCAGTATTTACGAGACAAACATGTCCCATCTCAAAGTGTTCGAGAAAAATTCACGCATATCATTCCAAAATGGTATTTTCAAGTACACTATTTCGGCTGACGGATCCTTAATATGGTCTTACCCCAAATATATGTTTTACATGCTACAAACCTTCATGAAGGCTAGACTGATATCAAGCATAACACACAACAAGATTAACCGCAAACGGTAATATATGTTACCTTTTCATATCCGTCACAGAAGTTAAAAGAAAATAGTACGTAAGTTATAGGTGTGAAAACTCATTCCAATTTGATGTTTTTCTTGTCTAATGCAGTCGTACATTCAGTATTCACGAGACAAACATGTCCCATGTCAAAGTGTTCGAGAAAAATTCACGCATATCACATCAAAATTGTATTTTCAAGTGCACTCTTTCAGCGGACTGATCTTTAATATGCTCTTACCAAAAATATATGTCCTGCATGATACAAATCTTCACGAAGGCTAGACTGATATCAAGCAACACACACAACTAGATTAACCACAAAGGGAATGTATGTTACCCTTCCATGTCTGTCACGTAAGTTACAAGAAAATAGTACGTAAGTTATAGGTGTGAAAACTCATTCCCGTTTGATGTTTTATCTTGTCTAATACTGTAGTACATTCAGTATTCACGAGACAAACATGTCCCATGTCAACGTGTAACACAACAATTCACGCATATCACACCAAAACGATATTTTCAATTGCACTCTTTGCGCGGACGGATCAGTAATGTGGTCTTACCCCAAATTGATGTCCTGCATGTTACAAATCTTCACGAAGGTTAGACTGATATCAAGCTACACATATAACTACATTAACCGCAAAGGGGAATGTATGTTACCCTTTCATCTCCGTCACTTAAGTTACAAGAAAATAGTACGTAATTTACAGGTGTGAAAACTCATTCCCATTTGATGTTTTATCTTGTCTAATGCAGTAGTACATTCAATACTCTCGAAACAAACGTGTCCCATCACAAAGTGATCGAACAAAATTCACGCATATCACACCAAAACGGTATTTTCAAGTGCACTCTTTGCGCGGACGGATCAGTAATGTGGTCTTACCCCAAATTGATGTCCTGCGTGTTACAAATCTTCACGAAGGCTAGACTGATATCAAGCTACACATATAACTAGATTAACCGCAAAGGGGAATGTATGTTACCTTTTCATCTCCGTCACGTAAGTTACAAGAAAATAGTACGTAAGTTATAGGTGTGAAAACTCATTCCCATTTGATGTGTTATCTTGTCTAATGCAGAAGTACATCGAGTATTCTCTAAACAAACAAGTCCCATCACAAAGTGATCGAAACAAATTCACGCATATCACACCAAAACGGTATTTTCAAGTGCACTCTTTGCGCGGACGGATCAGTAATGTAGTCTTACCCCAAATTGATGTCCTGCATGTTACAAATCTTCACGAAGGCTAGAATGATATCAAGCTGCACATATAACTAGATTAACCGCATAGGGGAATGAATGTTACCATTTCATCTCCGTCACGTAAGTTACAAGAAAATAGTACGTAATTTATAGGTGTGAAAACTCATTCCCATTTGACGTTTTATCTTGTCTAATGCAGTAGTACATCCAGTATTCTTGAAACAAACGTGTCCCATCACAAAGTGATCGAAAAAAATTCACGCATATTACACCAAAACGGTATTTTCAAGTGCACTCTTTGCGCGGACGGATCAGTAAAGTGTTCTTACCCCAAATTGATATCCTGCATGATACAAATCTTCACGAAGGCTAGACTGATATCAAGCTGCACATATAACTAGATTAACCGCATAGGGGAATGTATGTTACCACTTCATCTCCGTCACGTAAGTTACAAGAAAATAGTACGTAATTTATAGGTGTGAAAACTCATTCCCATTTGATGTTTTATCTTGTCTAATGCAGTAGTACATCCAGTATTCTTGAAACAAACGTGTCCCATCACAAAGTGATCGAAAAAAATTCACGCATATTACACCAAAACGGTATTTTCAAGTGCACTCTTTACGCGGACGGATCATTAAAGTGTTCTTACCCCAAATTGATATCCTGCATGTTACAAATCTTCACGAAGGCTAGATTTATATCAAGCTGCACATATAACTAGATTAACCGCATATGGGAATGTATGTTACCATTTAATCTCCATCACGTAAGTTACAAGAAAATAGTACGTAATTTATAGGTGTGAAAACTCATTCCCATTTGATGTTTTTTCTTGTCTAATGCAGTAGTACATCAAGTAATCTCGAAACAAACGTGTCCCATCACAAAGTGATCGAAAAAAATTCACGCATATCACACCAAAACGGTATTTTCAAGTGCACTCTTTGCGCGGACGGATCAGTAATGTGGTCTTACCCCAAATTGATGTCCTGCATGTTACAAATCTTCACGAAGGTTAGACTGATATCAAGCTACACATATAACTAGATTAACCGCAAAGGGGAATGTATGTTACCCTTTCATCTCCGTCACGTAAGTTACAAGAACATATTACGTAAGTTATAGGTGTGAAAACTCATTCCCATTTGATGTTTTATCTTGTCTAATGCAGTAGTACATTCAGTATTCTCGAAACAAAAGTGTCCCATCAGAAAGTGATCGAAAAAATTCACGCATATCACACCAAAACGGTATTTTCAAGTGCACTCTTTGCGCGGACGGATCAGTAATGTGGTCTTACCCGAAATTGATGTCCTGCATGTTACAAATCTTCACGAAGGTTAGACTGATATCAAGCTACACATATAACTAGATTAACCGCAAAGGGGAATGTATGTTACCCTTTCATCTCCGTCACGTAAGTTACAAGAAAATAGTACGTAAGTTATAGGTGTGAAAACTCATTCCCATTTGATGTTTTATCTTGTCTAATGCAGTAGTACATCCAGTATTCTCGAAACAAACGTGTCCCATCACAAAGTGATCGAAAAAAATTCACGCATATCACACCAAAACGGTATTTTCAAGTGCACTCTTTACGCGGACGGATCATTAAAGTGTTCTTACCCCAAATTGATATCCTGCATGTTACAAATCTTCACGAAGGCTAGATTGATATCAAGCTGCACATAAAACTAGATTAACCGCATAGGGGAATGTATGTTACCATTTCATCTCCATCACGTAAGTTACAAGAAAATAGTACGTAATTTATAGGTGTGAAAACTCATTCCCATTTGATGTTTTTTCTTGTCTAATGCAGTAGTACATCAAGTAATCTCGAAACAAACGTGTTCCATCACAAAGTGATCGAAAAAAATTCACGCATATTACAACAAAACGGTATTTTCAAGTGCACTCTTTGCGCGGACGGATCAGTAAAGTGTTCTTACCCCAAATTGATATCCTGCATGTTACAAATCTTCACGAAGGCTAGACTGATATCAAGCTGCACATATAACTAGATTAACCGCATAGGGGAATGTATGTTACCATTTCATCTCCGTCACGTAAGTTACAAAAAAATAGTACGTAATTTATAGGTGTAAAAACTCATTACCATTTGATGTTTTATATTGTGTAATGCAGTAGTACATCCAGTATTCTCGAAACAAACGTGTCCCATAACAAAGTGATCGAAAAAAATTAACGCATATCACAACAAATCAGTATTTTCAAGTGCACTCTTTGCGCGGATGGATCAGTAATGTGGTCTTAACCCAAATTAATGTCCTACATGTTAAAATCTTCACGAAGGCTAGACTGATATCAAGCTACACATATAACTAGATTAATCGCAAAGGGGAATGTATGTTACCCTTTCATCTCCGTCACGTAAGTTACAAGAAAATAGTACGTAAGTTATAGGTGTGAAAACTCATTCCCATTTGATGTTTTATCTTGTCTAATGCAGTAGTACATCCAGTATTCTCGAAACAAACGTGTCCCATCACAAAGTGATCGAACAAAATTCACGCATATCACACCAAAACGGTATTTTCAAGTGCACTCTTTGCGCGGACGGATCAGTAATGTGGTCTTACCCCAAATTGATGTCCTGCATGTTACAAATCTTCACGAAGGCTAGACTGATATCAAGCTACACATATATCTAGATTAACCTCAAAGGGGAATGTATGTTACCCTTTCATCTTCGTCACGTAAGTTGCAAGAAAATAGTACGTAAGTTATGGGTGTGAAAACTTATTTTCATTTGATGGTTTATTTTGTCTGCTGCATTATACATTCAGTATTTACGAGACAAACATGTCCCATCTCAAAGTGTTCGAGAAAAATTCACGCATATCATTCCAAAATGGTATTTTCAAGTGCACTATTTCGGCTGACGGATCCTTAATATGGTCTTACCCCAAATATATGTCTTACATGCTACAAACCTTCATGAAGGCTAGACTGATATCAAGCATCACACACAACAAGATTAACCGCAAACGGTAATATATGTTACCTTTTCATATCCGTCACAGAAGTTAAAAGAAAATAGTACGTAAGTTATACGTGTGAAAACTCATTCCAATTTGATGTTTTTCTTGTCTAATGCAGTCGTACATTCAGTATTCACGAGACAAACATGTCCCATGTCAAAGTGTTCGAGAAAAACTCACGCATATCACACCATAACGGTATTTTCAAGTGCACTCTTTCGGCGGACTGATCTTTAATATGGTCTTACCCCAAATATATGTCCTGCATGATACAAATCTTCAAGAAGGCTAGACTGATATCAAACTACACATATATCTAGATTAACCGCAAAGGGGAATGTATGTTACCCTTTCATCTCCATCATATAAGTTACAAGAAATTAGTACGTAAGTTATGGGTGTGAAAACTTATTCCCATTTGATGGTTTATTTTGTCTACTGCATTATACATTCAGTATTCACGAAACAAACATGTCCCATCTCAAAGTGTTCGAGAAAAATTCACGCATATCACATCAAAATTGTATTTTCAAGTGCACTCTTTCAGCGGACTGATCTTTAATATGCTCTTACCAAAAATATATGTCCTGCATGATACAAATCTTCACGAAGGCTAGACTGATATCAAGCAACACACACAACTAGATTAATCACAAAGGGGAATGTATGTTACCCTTCCATGTCTGTCACGTAAGTTACAAGAAAATAGTACGTAAGTTATAGGTGTGAAAACTCATTCCCGTTTGATGTTTTATCTTGTCTAATACTGTAGTACATTCAGTATTCACGAGACAAACATGTCCCATGTCAACGTGTAACACAACAATTCACGCATATCACACCAAAACGGTATTTTCAAGTGCACTCTTTGCGCGGACGGATCAGTAATGTGGTCTTACCCCAAATTGATGTCCTGCATGTTACAAATCTTTACGAAGGTTAGACTGATATCAAGCTACACATATAACTAGATTAACCGCAAAGGGGAATGTATGTTACCCTTTCATCTCCGTCACGTAAGTTACAAGAAAATAGTACGTAAGTTATAGGTGTGAAAACTCATTCCCATTTGATGTTTTATCTTGTCTAATGCAGTAGTACATTCAGTATTCTCGAAACAAACGTGTCCCATCACAAAGTGATCGAACAAAATTCACGCATATCACACCAAAACGGTATTTTAAAGTTACTCTTTGTGCGGACGGATCAGTAATGTGGTCTTACCCCAAATTGCTGTCCAGAATGTTACAAATCTTCACGAAGGTTAGACTGATATCAACCTACACATATAACTAGATTAACCGCAAAGGGGAATGTATGTTACCCTTTCATCTCCGTCACGTAAGTTACAAGAAAATAGTACGTAAGTTATAGGTGTGAAAACTCATTCCCATTTGATGTTTTATCTTGTCTAATGCAGTAGTACATCCAGTATTCTCTAAACAAACGTGTCCCATCACAAAGTGATCGAAAAAAATTCACGCATATCACACCAAAACGGTATTTTCAAGTGCACTCTTTGCGCGGACGGATCAGTAATGTGGTCTTACCCCAAATTGATGACCTGCATGTTACAAATCTTCACGAAGGCTACACTTATATCAAGCTACACATATAACTAGATTAACCGCAAAGGGGAATGTATGTTACCCTTTCATCTCCGTCACGTAAGTTACAAGAACATATTACGTAAGTTATAGGTGTGAAAACTCATTCCCATTTGATGTTTTATTTTGTCTAATGCAGTACTACATTCAGTATTCTCGAAACCAACGTGTCCCATCACAAAGTGATCGAAAAATAATTCACACATATCACACCAAAACGGTATTTTCAAGTGCACTCTTTGCGCGGACGGATCAGTAATGTGGTCTTACCCCAAATTGATGTCCTGCATGTTACAAATCTTCACGAAGGCTAGACTGATATCAAGCTACACATATAACTAGATTAACCGCAAAGGGGAATGTATGTTACCATTTCATCTCCGTCACGTAAGTTACAAGAAAATAGTACGTAAGTTATAGGTGTGAAAACTCATTCCCATTTGATGTTTTATCTTGTCTAATGCAGTAGTACATTCAGTATTCTCGAAACAAACGTGTCCCATCACAAAGTGATCGAAAAAAATTCACGCATATCACACCAAAACGGTATTTTCAAGTGCACACTTTGCACGGACGGATCAGTAAAGTGTTCTTACCCCAAATTGATATCCTGCATGTTACAAATCTTCACGAAGGCTAGACTGATATCAAGCTGCACATATAACTAGATTAACCGCATAGGGGAATGTATGTTACCATTTCATCTCCATCACGTAAGTTACAAGAAAATAGTACGTAATTTATAGGTGTGAAAACTCATTCCCATTTGATGTTTGTTCTTGTCTAATGCAGTAGTACATCAAGTATTCTCGAAACAAACGTGTCCCATCACAAAGTGATAGAAAAAAATTCACGCATATCACACCAAAACGGTATTTTCAAGTGCACTGTTTGCGCGGACGGATCAGTAAAGTGTTCTTACCCCAAATTGATATCCTGCATGTTACAAATCTTCACGAAGGCTAGACTGATATCAAGCTGCACATATAACTAGATTAACCGCATAGGGGAATGTATGTTACCATTTCATCTCCGTCACGTAAGTTACAAGAAAATAGTACGTAATTTATAGGAGTAAAAACTGATTACCATTTGATGTTTTATCTTGTGTAATGCAGTAGTACATCCAGTATTCTCGAAACAAACGTGTCCCATAACAAAGTGATCGAAAAAAATTAACGCATATCACAACAAATCAGTATTTTCAAGTGCACTATTTGCGCGGACGGATCATTAATGTGGTCTTAACCCAAAATTAATGTCCTACATGTTACAAATCTTCACGAAGGCTTGACTGATATCAAGCTACACATATAACTAGATTAATCGCAAAGGGGAATGTATGTTACCCTTTCAACTACGTCACGTAAGTTACAACAAAATAGTACGTAAGTTATAGGTGTGAAAACTCATTCCCATTTGATGTTTTATCTTATCTAATGCAGTAGTACATCGAGTATTCTCGAAACAAACGTATCCCATCACAAAGTGATCGAAAAAAAATTACGCATATCACACCAAAACGGTATTTTCAAGTGCACTCTTTGCGCGGATGGGTCAGTAATGTGGTCTTACCCCAAATTGATATCCTGCATGTTACAAATCTTCACGAAGGCTAGACTGATATCAAGCAGCACATATAACTAGATTAACCGGAAAGGGGAATGTAAGTTACCCTTGCATCTCCGTCACGTAAATTACATGAAAATAGTACCTAATTTATATGTGTGAAAACTCATTCTCATTTGATGTTTTATCTTGTCTAATGCAGTAGTACATCCAGTATTCTCGAAACAAACGTGTCCCATCACAAAGTGATCGAAAAAAATTCACGCATATCACACCAAAACGGTATTTTCAAGTGCACTCTTTGCGCGGACGGATCAGTAAAGTGTTCTTACCCCAAATTGATATCCTGCATGTTACAAATCTTCACGAAGGCTAGACTGATATCAAGCTGCACAAATAACTAGATTAACCGCATAGGGGAATGTATGTTACCATTTCATCTCCGTCACGTAAGTTACAAGAAAATAGTACGTAATTTATATGTGGAAAACTCATTCCCATTTGATGTTTTATCTTGTCTAATGCAGTAGTACATCCAGTATTCTTTGAAACAAACATGTCCCATCACAAAGTGATCGAAAAATTCACGCATATTACACCAAAACGGTATTTTCAAGTGCACTCTTTGCGCGGACGGATCAGTAAAGTGTTCTTACCCCAAATTGATATCCTGCATGTTACAAATCTTCACGAAGGCTAGACTGATATCAAGCTGCACAAATAACTAGATTAACCGCATAGGGGAATGTATGTTACCATTTCATCTCCATCACGTAAGTTACAAGAAAATAGTACGTAATTTATAGGTGTGAAAACTCATTCCCATTTGATGTTTTTTCTTGTCAAATGCAGTAGTACATCAAGTATTTTCGAAACAAACGTGTCCCATCACAAAGTGATAGAAAAAAATTCACGCATATCACACCAAAACGGTATTTTCAAGTGCACTCTTTGCGCGGACGGATCAGTAGAGTGTTCTTACCCCAAATTGATATCCTGCATGTTACAAATCTTCACGAAGGCTAGACTGATATCAAGCTGCACATATAACTAGATTAACCGCATAGGGGAATGTATGTTACTATTTCATCTCCGTCACGTAAGTTACAAGAAAATAGTACGTAATTTATAGGTGTAAAAACTCATTACCATTTGATGTTTTATCTTGTGTAATGCAGTAGAACATCCAGTATTCTCGAAACAAACGTGTCACATAACAAAGTGATCGAAAAAAATTAACGCATATCACAACAAATCAGTATTTTCAAGTGCACTCTTTGCGCGGACGGATCAGTAATGTGGTCTTAACCCAAATTAATGTCCTACATGTTACAAATCTTCACGAAGGCTAGACTGATATCAAGCTACACATATAACTAGATTAATCGCAAAGGGGAATGTATGTTACCCTTTCGTCTCCGTCACGTAAGTTACAACAAAATAGTACGTAAGTTATACGTGTGAAAACTCATTCCCATTTGATGTTTTATCTTATCTAATGCAGTAGTACATCGAGTATTCTCGAAACAAACGTATCCCATCACAAAGTGATCGAAAAAAATTTACGCATATCACACCAAAACGGTATTTTCAAGTGCACTCTTTGCGCGGATGGATCAGTAATGTGGTCTTACCCCAAATTGATATCCTGCATGTTTCAAATCTTCACGAAGGCTAGACTGATATCAAGCAGCACGTATAACTAGATTAACCGGAAAGGGGAATGTAAGTTACCCTTGCATCTCCGTCACGTAAATTACATGAAAATAGTACGTAATTTATAGGTGTGAAAACTCATTCTCATTTGATATTTTATCTTCTCTAATGGAGTAGTACATCTAGTATTCTCGAAACAAACGTGTCCCATCACAAAGTGATCGAAAAAAATTCACGCATATCACACCAAAACGGTATTTTTAAGTGCACTCTTTGCGCGGACGGATCAGTAAACTGTTCTTACCCCAAATTGATATCCTGCATGTTACAAATCTTCACGAAGGCTAGACTGATATCAAGCTGCACAAATAACTAGATTAACCGCATAGGGGAATGTATATTACCATTTCATCTCCGTCACGTAAGTTACAAGAAAATAGTACGTAATTTATAGGTGTGAAAACTCATTCCCATTTGATGTTTTATCTTGTCTAATGCAGTAGTACATCCAGTATTCTTGAAACAAACGTGTCCCATCACAAAGTGATCGAAAAAAATTCACGCATATTACACCAAAACGGTATTTTCAAGTGCACTCTTTGCGCGGACGGATCAGTAAAGTGTTCTTACCCCAAATTGATATCCTGCATGTTACAAATCTTCACGAAGGCTAGACTGATATCAAGCTGCACATATAACTAGATTAACCGCATAGGGGAATGTATGTTACCATTTCATCTCCATCACGTAAGTTACAAGAAAATAGTACGTAATTTATAGGTGTGAAAACTCATTCCCATTTGATGTTTTTCTTGTCTAATGCAGTAGTACATCAAGTATTCTCGAAACAAACGTGTCCCATCACAAAGTGATAGAAAAAAATTCACGCATATCACACCAAAACGGTATTTTCAAGTGCACTGTTTGCGCGGACGGATCAGTAAAGTGTTCTTACCCCAAATTGATATCCTGCATGTTACAAATCTTCACGAAGGCTAGACTGATATCAAGCTGCACATATAACTAGATTAACCGCATAGGGGAATGTATGTTACTATTTCATCTCCGTCACGTAAGTTATAAGAAAATAGTACGTAATTTATAGGTGTAAAAACTCATTACCATTTGATGTTTTATCTTGTGTAATGCAGTAGTACATCCAGTATTCTCGAAACAAACGTGTCACATAACAAAGTGATCGAAAAAAATTAACGCATATCACAACAAATCAGTATTTTCAAGTGCACTCTTTGCGCGGACGGATCAGTAATGTGGTCTTAACCCAAATTAATGTCCTACATGTTACAAATCTTCACGAAGGCTAGACTGATATCAAGCTACACATATAACTAGATTAATCGCAAAGTTTAAAGAAAATAGTACGTAAGTTATGGGTGTGAAAACTCATACTTTTTTATGTTTTATCTTGTCTAATGCAGTAGTACATTCAGTATTCACGAGACAAACATGTCTCATGTCAAAATGTTCGAGAAAAATTCACGCATATCACACCAAAACGGTATTTTCAAGTGCACTCTTTCGGCGGACGAATCCTTAATATGGTCTTACCCCAAATAGATGTCCAGCATGCAACAAATCTTCACGAAGTCTAAACTGATATCAAGCAACACACACAACTAGTTTATCCACAAAGGGGTATGTACGTTACACTTTCATATCCGTCACGTAAGTTCCAAGAAAATAGTACGTAAGTTATGGGTGTGATAACTCATTCCCATTTGATGTTTTATCTTGTCTAATGCTGTAGTGCATTCAAAATTCACGAAACAAACATGTCTCTTGTCAAAGTGTTCGAGAAAAAAATACGCATATCACACCAAAACGATATTTTTAAGTGCACTCTTTCGGCGGACGAATCCTTAATGTAGTCTTAACCCAAATAGATATCCTGCATATTACAAATCTTCACGAAGGCTTGACTGATATCAAGCAACACACACAACTAGATTAACCACAAAGTGCAACGTATGTTACCCTTTCATCTCCGTCACGTAAGTTTAAAGAAAATAGTACGTTAGTTATGGGTGTGAAAACTCATACTTTTTTATGTTTTATCTTCTCTAATGCAGTAGTACATTCAGTATTCACGAGACAAACATGTCTCATGTCAAAATGTTCGAGAAAAATTCACGCATATCACACCAAAACGGTATTTTGAAGTGCACTCTTTGCGCGGACTGATTGGTGTCCCGTATTGCTGCAAATCTCACGAAGTGCCGGACTGATATCGTTTTCGCTGGCCATATATCTAGATTAACCGCAAAGGGGAATGTATGTTACCCTTTCATCTCCGTCACGTAAGTTGCAAGAAAATAGTACGTAAGTTATGGGTGTGAAAACTTATTCCCATTTCATGGTTTATTTTGACTGCAGCATTATACATTCAGTATTCACGAGACAAACATGTCCCATCTCAAAGTGTTCGAGAAAAATTCACGCATATCACTCCAAAATTGTATTTTCAAGTGCACTCTTTCGGCGGACTAATCTTTAATATGCTCTTACCAAAAATATATGTCCTGCATGATACAAATCTTCACGAAGTCTAAACTGATATCAAGCAACACACACAACTAGTTTGACCACAAACGGGTGTGTACGTTACACTTTCATATCCGTCACGTAAGTTCCAAGAAAATAGTACGTAAGTTATGGGTGTGATAACTCATTCCCATTTGATGTTTTATCTTGTCTAATGCAGTAGTGCATTCAAAATTCACGAAACAAACATGTCTCTTGTCAAAGTGTTCGAGAAAAAAATACGCATATCACACCAAAACGATATTTTTAAGTGCACTCTTTCGGCGGACGAATCCTTAATATAGTCTTAACCCAAATAGATATCCTGCATATTACAAATCTTCACGAAGGCTTGACTGATATCAAGCAACACACACAACTAGATTAACCACAAAGTGGAATGTATGTTACCCTATCATCTCCGTCACGTAAGTTTAAAGAAAATAGTACGTAAGTTATGGGTGTGAAAACTCATACTTTTTTAAGTTTTATCTTGTCTAATGCAGTAGTACATTCAGTATTCACGAGACAAACATGTCTCATGTCAAAATGTTCGAGAAAAATTCACGCATATCACACCAAAACGGTATTTTCAAGTGCACTCTTTCGGCGGACGAATCCTTAAAATGGTCTTACCCCAAATAGATGTCCAGCATGCAACAAATCTTCACGAAGTCTAAACTGATATCAAGCAACACACACAACTAGTTTAACCACAAAGGGGTATGTACGTTACACTTTCATATCCGTCACGTAAGTTCCAAGAAAATAGTACGTAAGTTATGGGTGTGATAACTCATTCCCATTTGATGTTTTATCTTGTCTAATGCTGTAGTGCATTCAAAATTCACGAAACAAACATGTCTCTTGTCAAAGTGTTCGAGAAAAAAATACGCATATCACACCAAAACGATATTTTTAAGTGCACTCTTTCGGCGGACGAATCCTTAATATAGTCTTAACCCAAATAGATATCCTGCATATTACAAATCTTCACGAAGGCTTGACTGATATCAAGCAACACACACAACTAGATTAACCACAAAGTGGAATGTATGTTACCCTATCATCTCCGTCACGTAAGTTTAAAGAAAATAGTACGTAAGTTATGGGTGTGAAAACTCATACTTTTTTATGTTTTATCTTGTCTAATGCAGTAGTACATTCAGTATTCACGAGACAAACATGTCTATGTCAAAATGTTCGAGAAAAATTCACGCATATCACACCAAAACGGTATTTTCAAGTGCACTCTTTCGGCGGACGAATCCTTAATATGGTCTTACCCCAAATAGATGTCCAGCATGCAACAAATCTTCATGAAGTCTAAACTGATATCAAGCAACACACACAACTAGTTTAACCACAAAGGGGTATGTACGTTACACTTTCATATCCGTCACGTAAGTTCCAAGAAAATAGTACGTAAGTTATGGGTGTGATAACTCATTCCCATTTGATGTTTTATCATGTCTAATGCAGTAGTGCATTCAATATTCACGAAACAAACATGTCTCATGTCAAAGTGTTCGAGAAAAACTCACGCATATCACACCATAACGGTATTTTCAAGTGCACCCTTTCGGCGGACGAATCCTTAATATGGTCTTACCCCAAATAGATATCCTGCATGTTACAAATCTTCACGAAGGCTTGACTGATATCAAGCAACACACACAACTAGATTAACCGCAAAGTGCAACGTATGTTACCCTTTCATCTCCGTCACGTAAGTTTAAAGAAAATAGTACGTTAGTTATGGGTGTGAAAACTCATACTTTTTTATGTTTTATCTTCTCTAATGCAGTAGTACATTCAGTATTCACGAGACAAACATGTCTCATGTCAAAATGTTCGAGAAAAATTCACGCATATCACACCAAAACGGTATTTTGAAGTGCACTCTTTGCGCGGACTGATCCGTAATGTGGTCTTACCCCATATTGGTGTCCTGCATGTTACAAATCTTCACGAAGGCTAGACTGATATCAAGCTACACATATATCTAGATTAACCGCAAAGGGGAATGTATGTTACCCTTTCATCTCCGTCACGTAAGTTGCAAGAAAATAGTACGTAAGTTATGGGTGTGAAAACTTATTCCCATTTCATGGTTTATTTTGACTGCAGCATTATACATTCAGTATTCACGAGACAAACATGTCCCATCTCAAAGTGTTCGAGAAAAATTCACGCATATCACTCCAAAATGGTATTTTCAAGTGCACTCTTTCGGCTGACGGATCCTTAATATGGTCTTACCCCAAATATATGTCTTGCATGCAACAAACCTTCATGAAGGCTAGACTGATATCAAGCATCACACACAACAAGATTAACCGCAAACGGTAATATATGTTACCTTTTCATCTCCGTCACAGAAGTTAAAAGAAAATAGTACGTAAGTTATAGGTGTGAAAACTCATTCCCATTTGATGTTTTTCTTGTCTAATGCAGTCGTACATTCAGTATTCACGAGACAAACATGTCCCATGTCAAAGTGTTCGAGAAAAACTCACGCATATCACACCATAACGGTATTTTCGAGTGCACTCTTTCGGCGGACTGATCTTTAATATTGTCTTACCCCAAATATATGTCCTGCATGATACAAATCTTCACGAAGGCTAGACTGATATCAAACTACACATATATCTAGATTAACCGCAAAGGGGAATGTACGTTACCCTTTCATCTCCATCACGTAAGTTACAAGAAATTAGTACGTAAGTTATGGGTGTGAAAACTTATTCCCATTTGATGGTTTATTTTGTCTACTGCATTTTACATTCAGTATTCACGAGACAAACATGTCCCATCTCAAAGTGTTCGAGAAAAAATCACGCATATCACTCCAAAATGGTATTTTCAAGTGCACTCTTTCCGCTGAAGGATCCTTAATATGATCTTACCCCAAATATATGTCTTGCATGCTACAAATCTTCATCAAGGCTAGACTGATATCAAGCATCACAAACAATTAGATTAACCGCAAACGGTAATATATGTTACCTTTTCATCTCCGTCACAGAAGTTAAAAGAAAATAGTACGTAAGTTATACGTGTGAAAACCCATTCCCATTTGATGTTTTTCTTGTCTAATGCAGTCGTACATTCAGTATTCACGAGACAAACATGTCTCATGTCAAAGTGTTCGAGAAAAACTCACGCATATCACACCATAACGGTATTTTCAAGTGCACTCTTTCGGCGGACTGATCGTTAATATGGTCTTACCCCAAATATATGTCCTGCATGATAGAAATCTACACGAAGGCTAGTCTGATATCGAGCAACACACACAACTAGATTAACCACAAAGGGGAATGTATGTTACCCTTTCATGTCTGTCACGTAAGTTACAACAAAATAGTACGTAAGTTATAGGTGTGAAAACTCATTCCCGTTTGATGTTTTATCTTGTCTAATACTGTAGTACATTCAGTATTCATGAGACAAACATGTCCCATGTCAAAGTGTAACAGAACAATTCACGCATATCACACCAAAACGGTATTTTCAAGTGCACTCTTTCGGCGGACGGATCCTTAATATGGTCTTACCCCAAATAGATGTCCAGCATGCAACAAATCTTCACGAAGTCTAAACTGATATCAAGCAACACACACAACTAGTTTAAACACAAAGGGGTATGTACGTTACACTTTCATATCCGTCACGTAAGTTCCAAGAAAATATTACGTAAGTTATGGGTGTGATAAATCATTCCCATTTGATGTTTTATCTTGTCTAATGCAGTAGAGCATTCAATATTCACGAAACAAACATGTCTCATGTCAAAGTGTTCGAGAAAAAAATACGCATATCACACCAAAACGATATTTTTAAGTGCACTCTTTCGGCGGACGAATCCTTAATATTGTCTTACCCCAAACAGATGTCCAGCATGCAACAAATCTTCACGAAGTCTAAACAGATATCAAACAACACACACAACTAGTTTAACCACAAAGGGATATGTACGTTACACTTTAATATCCGTCACGTAAGTTAAAAGAAAATAGTACGTAAGTTATACGTGTGATAACTCATTCCCATTTGATGTTTTATCTTGTCTACTGCAGTAGTGCATTCAGTATTCACGATACAAACATGTCCCATATCAAAGTGTTCGAGAAAAACTCACGCATATCACACCATAACGGTATTTTCAAGTGCACTCTTTCGGCGGAAGAATCCTTAATATGGTCTTACCCCAAATAGATGTCCTGCATGTTACAAATCTTCACGAAGGCTTGATTGATATCAAGCAACACACACAACTAGATTAACCGCAAAGTGGAATGTATGTTACCCTTTCATCTCCGTCACGTAAGTTTAAAGAAAATAGTACGTAAGTTATGGGTGTGAAAACTCATACCCATTTGATGTTTTATCTTGTCTAATGCAGTAGTACATTCAGTATTCACGAGACAAACATGTCTCATGTCAAAATGTTCGAGAAAAATTCACTCATATCACACCAAAACGGTATTTTCAAGTGCACTCTTTGCGCGGACTGATCCGTAATGTGGTCTTACCCCAAATTGATGTCCTGCATGTTACAAATCTTCACGAAGCCTAGACTGATATCAAGCTACACATATATCTAGATTAACCGCAAAGGGGAATGTATGTTACCCTTTCATCTCCGTCACTTAAGTTGCAAGAAAATAGTACGTAAGTTATGGGTGTGAAAACTTATTCCCATTTGATGGTTTATTTTGACTGCAGCATTATACATTAAGTATTCACGAGACAAACATGTCCCATGACAAAGCGATCGAGACAAATTCACGCATATCACATCAAAACGGTATTTTAAAGAGCTCTGTTTCTGCGGACGGATCCTTAATGTGGTCTTTCCCCAAATAGATGTCATGGTAGTTACAAATCTTCACGAAGGCTACACCGATATTGATCTATATACATAACAAGACCAACCACAAAGGGGAATGTATGTTACCCTTTCTCCTCCGTGATGTAAATTACAAGAAAATATTAACTAAGTTATGGGAGTGAAAACACTTTCCCATTTGATGTTTTATTTTGTCTAATGCAGTAATATATTAAGTATTCACGACACAAACATGTCCCGTGTCAAAGTGATGCAACAAAATTCATGCATATCACAACAAAACGGTATTTTTCAGCTGCACTCTTTCGGCGGACGGATCCTTAATGTTGTCTTACCCCAAATAAATGTCCTTTATGTTACAAATCTTCACGAAGGCTAGACTGATATCAA
>JAHLWY010000333.1:0-41524 GCA_020002185.1 Paraescarpia echinospica | reverse complement strand
TGTAGTTGTAGATGTTGATGTAGTAGTTGTTGGTTTTGTTGTCGTAGTTGTTGATGTTCTTGTGGTAGTTGTTGGTTTTGTTGTTGCAGTTGTTGGTTTTGTTATAGTAGTTGTCGGTTTTGTTGTAGTAGTTGTTGATGTTCTTTTGGTAGTTTTTGGTTTTGTTATTGTATTTGTTGGTTTTGTTATAGTAGTTGTCGGTTTTGTTGTAGTAGTTATTGGTTTTATTGATGTAGTTGTATATGTTGATGTAGTAGTTGTAGGTTTTGTACTCTTAGTTGTTGGTTTTATTGTCGTAGTTGTTGGGTTTGTTGTCGAAGTTGTTGGTTTTGTTGTCACGGTTGTTGATGTTGTTGTAGTAGTTGGTTTACAATCAATACCGATCGGAGGATCAGCTCCAACATTACCTTTTGGAAGAAACAGAGAATATAACAGAAAGGCTTACACCAGAGTAAAACATAATATGCTTTTTGATTTGTCTCTTGTTAATCTAAATTAATAATTGTTTGATTTGTGATAAAATTGAGCGCCTACGTACATTCATACGCATATATACACATATACACATACACTAAAGCAAATACGTCCACAAATACACGTACACACAAGCATACATACATACAAACATACACACATACATGCATACATACATACATACATACATACATTTACAAATAAACTAACGCACACACGCACGTACGCACGTATGCTTGCAGTCAGGAAGTTTCGCAATCACACACAAACACACACATAAACGCACATATCCACACACACACACACACACACACACACACACACACACACACACACACACACACACACACACACACACACACACACACATGAACACACACACACACACACACACGCGCGCGCGAGCGCACACACACCGATGGTGTTCTGATGAAACGTCGTAATTAAAAAAAGCTAGTTTTCCAAGATTCCAAATCAAATGTTTGTTTTTCTTTACAGGTATTATAGTTATCTATGTAAGTCAGTTTGCGTACTTGTCATTGGAACATCCTTTACGTTATACGAAAACAAGCGCGATATTGTCTTCCACCGTTTCAGGTCTACAGAAGTTAATTTGCCCCAAGATAACTTGACGAGGTTTCACCAGAACACTATTGTTTCACCATGGATACTCACCATAAAATTCTATTTTGTACAGTCCGTCTTTATCTATCAGCGGGTGCATACAGATGAATGTACTGCAGCATAATCGCGCTTGTTGGCCACGTCCGCTGACACAAACAATTTTTTTCAGCGGCGAATATCTTGCCTTGCCAACAGGTGATATGCACACACGTGGTGAATAGTCACTCTCTTCGACGTCCGTGCTAAATGTGAAGGTGTATATATCGTACAAACCGATGGTGACACGACACTGGCACGTCTTTGACGCAGTAGTTGGCATCGATAAACTATTCCCTCTGACATTTTCCAAGCTTCCAGAACATAAGGAAGGTTCGATGGCTGAAATAAATACAGTTGAATACGTACTATATTTTCTATTGTTTAGTTTTGTTACAACCAACTACTGTAATAACCTATTCTATTTTTCTCGTGATGTTTCGAATGCTTTCCGGTTAACGGGCGGAGTGGTCACCATGCCATAAGTAAGCGTTGCATCTACGGTTTTTTATGTTAATATTGCGTATAATTTTAACCCTATACGTTTATCGTATATAGAATAATCATATATATACGTGTGCCTTGTGCAGTCATTTATTTGCAGGAATACAATCACAAGAATAAGAAAACACGGATTATAAAAAGGAGCATTATGTCATACATCTGACACGACAACACAATTAATGGTCAGACGTCAAAGGGATTAGGTCAAGTTGTAGACGTCCCTTGCGCGCGCACACTCACATTTTTGGCACATGTGTACTATTGACCCGTTACACCGCTATTTTAATCATATTATTAGGCCAGATGGCGGTATAATCCGACGAAAACAACCTAAAGTCTTCAAAGCATCACGAGAGAAAGGTAAAATTACTGACAAAACTGAAAAATAAAAACGATTTGTACTATGCAGTATGATGAACTTCAAATTCACGTATCACATTAATTACATAATTAATTATATTAAATTATAATTACCAATCGAAAACACTGTCGTTAGCATTTTATACATGTTTTGTGTTTATTTGCAAGTTGTGTAATGTGCTTTACATAAACAACTCTATGTTATGGCAACATGTCCAATGATGTTACATACATGAAAGAACCAATCCTGCGACCACTTCCGAGCACAGCAGGAACAATATAACGTCCGCTCGTATCCATTCGTTCATGTTTATGAGTCCTATTAACGACAACAGTATACAACAATAACAACAACATTATTCATAATAACAATAGCTATAATCATATTGCTTGATAACGGTGTATTATTTCACCACAGTACGTCCAGCATTGATGACATGTATTGCAATGCTTGTTTTATTGTTGTCTAGCTGCCTTTATCTTTTCAATTACTTGGTATTGTTTGCCTATTCCATTCATAAAAAACCCATGGAGATGACATGTGGATAGTGAAACCATTGCCATTTTGAGAGTTCAATATTTGTATTGTACATGTAATACGACCTTCTGATTCCAGCTGCTAGTATTTACATAATATACAGACAATTTGTTACATCATTTATAATCTTCTGTGATAATGATTACTTCCACTTCCTGATAGCTAACCTACACTATTCCGTCAGTATTGTTGTCTTTGTCCTCGTTTACCGGCAAAATGCTTCCTGATTTCAATATAACAATAAACAGGGTTGTGGCGTCTAGAAATACAGATATTAGATTTAGGTAACATTACACTGCATGCTCAAATGTAATGCTTGATTAAAACTAAAAGGTCTAAGTGTTAATACATATAACTTTTAAACGTTACTGTGAACAATTAAAATATTACACAATTACTAAACGGCAAACGCGCTTAATCAATCAAGAAAATGTTTCTTTATGTATTTCACATATGTCTTCCTGCAGTGCATAATGAAAATACCTTATAAAACGCTGCACTTAGCAAATTGACATCTAAGCGAATGATTATCTCCACGTACCTCTAATAGGATGCAACACAAAGGCTGTTCAGTGATATATGTAGATAATGTTTCTTCAAAGACATGCAACTCTCTGACACAAGCAACGTTGCTCGTGTATATGTATACACGCATTTAACTAATAACTTAAATTTAGAAACACCGCTTATTTGCGACATTAACATAATGAATTAAGTTGGCAGGATTGGCCGCTGCATGATATTAGCAAGATCAACGAAAGTTGTTGAATATAGTGGGGGGGGGGGGGGTAAATTGTTGGATGAGAGCATATGGGACAACACATGTTCTAGTCTCCGTATGAAGAAGAAGAAGACGACGAATATTAAGAAGAAGAAGAATAGAAATATAAGATGTTTATTTGATTAACCCCAAATACGTAATTCACAAGTGATAAACCGATTGTGATTTGAAACAGATAGGCATAATATACACATGTATATATGTATTTATATCTATATACACACACACATATATATATATTAATATATATATATATATATATATATATGTATATATAAATAGTGTATTTATAAGCTTATATACACACACATATACCCTGGGGTATATATATATATATATATATATATATATATATATATTATCCGTTACATGTTATATATTACACGTTTTATATATATAAATATATATATATATATACCCCAGGATATATGTGTGTGTATATAAGCTTATAAACGTGTATTGTGTATAAATACCCGCCTGTAAATTACGTTTAACAGGTAAAGAGGTAAGCACATCACAATTATCATATGATATGCTCATGTCTCCCCAACCTACGTATGGGGTGGGGGGTTTCCCTCGGTTCTGATGCTAATGTACTAATAGAATAATCATTTAAAAAAACAGATGATGCAAATATATGATCACAGTTTACCCACATCGTGCAGTTTATAAAGTTATCATAAGATGTAATTGACAACTTAAAAAACATTTCCAGATTTTCAGAACGTTCAAATTCACCGATATGAACCAGTCTATCTTACCTGAAATACGCTTTTAATGCATCTAGGATTCGCTTTGTGTCAATGATCACAACAAACATGTTTTTTTTAAATTGCCGTTTTCTTCTACATTAAACATGCTAGAACACTGTGTTATAGTATTTAATCGTAAAAACGTTTAGTGTAACTAGTTCAAGCTAGAATTTATTTAGCTCATTAACAGTGATCTTCCATACGGAAAACGCAACAAGGACGCGCTATTGAGACATTTGTGTCAATGTATCACGAACAATAGTGTTCTCGGTGATACTTAAATTTAATTATGTGATTCAACTTAATGATGGAGTTTCCTGATAAGCGCTCATTGTCTAGTGAAATTGCACGTTGTCCTTCGTATAGGCACCTGGCCGTTGAACAGATCTTCGCATTGTGTGTATTCTTGCAGTATACAACTTGCAACCAGTAGGTTACATTGTTAATTGGAAGGAGTGTTCAAGCACACATGACAGCCGACACACGTGTCACAACACTAATCTCCGTTTTGTTGACCATTGAGTCAAACAATACTCTAATTAAGCAGATTAAATAAGATAAGTACGCTATGTTCAAACGTCCTCGAATGGATTACCAGTATTAGTCATATTTATAGAGTTAGCAACATCACTATGGTAATTATAGGATATAATCACAAGGATGTCTTATATAGCGCAAATACTGGGCCAATAATGCGCTCATGGCAAATTTATATTTAAAAACCAATGTGATAGCCATCATAGAACGAAAAAATATCATAAATATTGTAATGTCCAGGAAGACAAGTAAGACTAACTTCATGTGTGCGATTGAACGTGTGTGCGTGTGAGCGTGGGTGCGTGTGCGCATGTGCGTGTGTGTACGTGCGTACATATGTTTATGTGTGTGTGTGTGTGTGTGTGTGTGTGTGTGTGTGTGTGTGTGTGTGTGTGTGTGTGTGTGTACGTGTGCTTGTGTGTGTGTGTGTGTGTGAGTGTGTGTGTGTGTGTGTGTCAATTCTTGCGTGCGTGCGTGCAAGCGAGCAAGTTAGTGTAATAATCAATTTCCCCGAATCCCTTTGAGTAAAATGGAAAGGGCATTAATAACAAATAGTATGTCGATTTTTTAAATTTCTTTTCATGACATACCGGAAAACATTGTCTTCTGCGAAACATGACTATCGGTTGTTCGTTGCCCTTATTTGGGATTTTTTTGGAGGTAAATACTGAATGCTTACGGAAATGCATACGTCCATATACCCTTAAGGTCGGTCAACGGACATTGCAGGAATTGTAAACCATTCTACTGTAGTGAGATTTACATCGGTCATTATTGGTATCAATGCAAACACATTGTACTGATACATATTCAATCATAAATAAACCTAATTTCACAATCGATTTAACAATTACTAAATTGTCGAAAGAATGAGGACCTTTCACATTATCTCGCTATTTTACAATTTGTCGCGGTGTGTGATGTATGTGTGCGCGAGCGCTCACTTACGTGCGTGTGTTCGTTTGTGTGTACGTGCGAGTTTCAGCGTGCGCTTAGTGTGTGATGCGTGGTGCGTGGTGCGTGGTGCGTGGTGTGTGATGCATGGTGTGTTGCATGTGTATCTGCGTGTGTTTGCGCGATGGTGTACTTGCTTACGTGCATGTTTATGAATGCCTAAATGTGCTTGCAAGTACGCATTATAGCGAGGCTAAAATAAACACATCCGATACAGGCAACGACACTGATTAGGAAAAGGACTATATCTATAGCAGTAGTGAAAACTACAAGAGAAACAACATAACTTTAATTACAACGAATTCCAGATTGGTAACTACACCGACTCACCTGACATCATCTGAGAGTTGTCGCTGAGTTACTACACCGACTCATATAATCCGGTGAGGCGGTCAGGCGGCTGTTTGTTTATGTCAGCAGCTTCCTATACGTAGTCATTTTCGTTTGTTTTTTCCAGCTGAGAAAGAATATTTCACTCCCAGCAGTAATGCTTTGCAAACTAATTGACCCCATATGTTGTTATGTTTAAATTACTAGTTGATCAGTGTAAATCGCACTTTTAAATTGTAAAGCAGCAACTAGTATTTTCCCGCCAATTTATAGGCCCTCTTACTGCCGGCAGAAAACATGAAAAAATACTCAAAGTCAATATACTTAGAGTATTTGTTCAGTCAAAATACTTAGATCTGCACTACCGGCTTTTGTATACTATTACTAATAACAGGTTCGTTTCACGAAGGCGTCTATAACACGAAGAGTAGCCCTCGGTTGGAGCAGATACATTTAAGGTTTTCCCTTATCGACTGCACAAACGCCTTGGAACCCTCAGCATGTACGCACTGTACAACAGCACGGTAAGAATAGCTTTTGAAATATGTTGTGATATGTAGATCTAAATGGGAACAAGCTCGAAATTGGACTGTTAAGAAGTTTGAGTATGTTAGGGTAAGTTTTAAAGTACCGCAGATATAAATTGGATTAATAAACATTATACCAAAACTATAACAATCAGGCATTTACTACAAAAATTAGTGACATTCAAGATAGCGGAGGGTATGTCCAAGCAGTAGCCACGAAGCTCAACAATAACAATAGGGGTACCAGGAGGGGTAGCAAAAACTCAGAATCAGGTGAGGCATGGACATGTGAGGATTATGGACAAATCTTCAAAATTGAAAAATGTAAAGTACTAGAGTGTAAATACTAAAAACAGAATTACTGCAATACATGTTTAAAATTCAAAGCAGGAGAGTATGAAGCTTTGTATCGGATGGAAACACAAAATACAAAAAAACATACTAAATGAGAAATTAATCCAGGACGATGTGAGCTGTATATTGAAATAATAATAATATAATTTGTCAGCCTCAATCTGCTTCCATCCATGCCCATGTCACAACTTCTACCGACCCAATCAATGTCACAATTTTAGGGTTAGGGTTTGGGTTAGGTTAGGGTTAGAGTTAAGGTTCGGAATAGGTTTGAGGTTAGGGGTAGAATTGCGGTTAGGGTTAGGGTTAGGGATAGGCTTAGCATCATAGGTGGCTCCAGGAGCAAGGTAAGCAAGTCTGACTTTTCTCATGACGTACAATGCCCCTCTTGTGAAATAGGACATCCTAGTCAATTTCTTCACTATTTTATTTATATTAATTTTCCTACATTTTCATGAGGTCATTTTTGACATTAATTCAAGTGCTGTGATTAAAGACTGGTTGATTGTTTTACAACAGTCAGGTTTTAAACTATCCGACATGATATACGAACAATTGTGTAGTATCAAGAGTTGATTGTATGACTCTATATCAGAGCAATGGCGAAACACTAAGAAGGAAACAGTCTAGGCAGTAATGGAGGATGACCTGTACTCCACTTCAGAAAATGCGTTATAACGGATGAAGTTTGCTATTTTCTATTACCATAATTCCATTTGCCAGTGTGAGTACTTATTAAAGACTAAGTTAACTGAAATGTTATATCTCTTTGCAACATCATATAAGTAAACTTAATACACTTGTCAAGTGATGTGTCAAATATGAACCTTGTTCAATGAGAACTGATATCATTAATGGGAAACATTCAACGACACTGCAATTAATGCGCGCGGATTATTCGTACATGACTATCCACCACTGTCTATAGACAGTTACTCATTCATACAGCTGGGACTTTTCAGCTTAGTAAATTACTGAAGTAACGTCTTAGTATTTTAGCGTATGAGCGCTTGAACATCGTAAATTCGTACCAGTATAGTGCATTTTAGCGTATGAACGTGTGAACGTCGTAAATTCTATGCACATGTTACCAATCTACCGCGCTGAAACGCTACAATTTAGGAAGTGGAGGTAATATACTTGCAATTCAGTCAAAACACTGTAAGATATATAGGTACTGCTAACCTATATTCACCTCGCTGACGGAACTTCTGCTGGTAACTTTAGCTGGTAGCGAGAATTTTAGTGTGTCAAATTCATATCGAGGCTCTTTTAAAAAAAATTATATTTGAACAATAAAAACCACCTTTCAAAACATATTCTAAGTTCAGACTTTCAAAAATTACTAAGCCTAGACTTTGAAAAATACTAAATCCTGACTTTGAAAAATGTTTAAGTACCAACTTTGCAAAAATATCTAAGTCGTGACTTTAACAAATATTCTAAGTACCAACTTTTTAAAATATTCTAATTTACGACTTGAACATAACGGACAAATAATTAACTCCTGACTTTGAAAACAAATTACTAATTCCAAACTTTGTAAAAAATCTAAGTACCATCTTTGAAAACAATATTCTAAGTTCCGACGTGAACAAGCCAGAAAAGTAACTAAGTAACGACATTGAACAAAATATTCTAAAAAAATCACGAAGATACTACGTTAACGCGTTAAACTATGAAAATATTACAAATCTACCGCATCGAAACGCTAAAATTGAGGAGGAGGAAAGGGTATGTACTTCTAATAAACAGTCAACATACTGTAACATATTTATATATTGCTAGCCTATATTCATCTCGCTGACGTCTGTATGTGTTTTTTATTGTTTCAAAACTATAGACTATAGTGCAAGTGAACGACGACATTTCAAAAGAAATCAGAATTCCGTTTGACAATGGTCGGCATCATAGTCGTAAACGTCCTTCATCGTAGCGGCGCACAGTTGATTTTGTGACACGGTTGCAATACATACGTTGGGAACCATATTAATAGTCTTACACTTTATAAACAAATATTGACTAACCGTACTGTCAATATTATGATTACCTATTTGCGTAAAACAGGTTCCTGTGCGACACACTATCCACATGAACTCTGTTCAATATGCATCATGTCGGGAATATTATGTTTATTATTTGTCAGAAATATATGAATTGATAAATAAAATAAAATTTGTTCGACACTATTGACGAATGTGTGTTTTTATTTTGTATTTTTTCATCGTCAAAGCACTACTCAATTTTCTCATTGCAGTGAGAACAATTCTTTTGTCAACCTATCAGTGTGGGTGGCGTTCGATTTGACTAAATAAATTTGCAAAACTAATATGCCCATAACATGTAAGGACATTCACGTGACATGACTCCACTCAAAGAGGTATTCGTGATATTATCACCCTCCTCAATTTTAGCGTTTCAACATTGTAACATTTTCAAAGAATTTACAACTTTCTGGCGTTCATACGCGAAAATCTACTACATATGCATGAAACAACAAAGCTCACGCATTAATGTAAGATAGTCGTACAAGGCTATTTTGTTGAAAAGATCAAAACACACAAAGAAAGAAATTCCATCAACGAGTTCTATATAGGCTAGCAATACCTATATATATATGTTACAGTGTGTTGCCTGAATTACAAGGATATACCATCCTCTTCTTCAAATTTAGCGTTTCAGCGCGGTAAATTTGTAACATTTTCATAGAATTTACGACGTTCGTGTTACTGTGGGGAACTGTGTCCTTTCTAACCACTTATCGTAATTCCACCCATACTAACTTTCCTTTAATGTGTCAATTATGTTTTCTGTTAAAGAAACATATTTTCAAAATGATACGTATAAATTATTATACTATGGCTAGTACGTTTATGAGGCTTGGGATTGAAATAGGCGAGAGCCATAGACTCAAGATTTACGTATACCGTTCATGGCCTACAGTGGGTATTTTATTTTTTAGTAACACGTGTTTTAGACTAAGGAACATGTTGCAAATGAGAGACATTTAATTGTCAGACATAAAGCAGTTTGTAGAAGAATAACTCATCTTCAATATAGCGTAAATTTGGTCAGTTGACCGCAACATAAGTTATTCATTACTAATCCAACAGAACATAATTATTCAATAATCATGATATGGGGCCATGTTTCCATTGATGAATATTTGGCCACGTTGGACGCTACGCAATGAACCTGACCAAGTCGTTTGCGACGAGGTGTGAATAAAATGTAATACATTGTACGTCACATCTAAAAGAAGCGACAAGGTATGAATACAATGTAATACATTTTATGGGACAAAGTTCGGAAAATAGTTTTTCGTATTGTCCAGGAATCAATTCAGTTCTACATTCGAAAAAAAGTTTCATCTTGTCCTGGAACCAGTTCACGTTTGCTATTAATGACAAGAAACGTCGTTGGTAAGACGTAGCAGTCCTGTATGTGCGGAGAACACACACAACATAGGTATGTACCTGGGCATATAGCCTAGCTAGATCATCAGTTGACTAGGTTTTGGGTTATTCGTGCCACTGTCCATTAAACAACTTAATTCATGATGCCTGCTGCCACAGTGTCACTTGTTGTTTTAGAATAAGTAAGTAATAAATGTGTATACATGTTTTATTTATTATTTATCTGGTGTTTTATCGAATGGTTTTATGGTTTTATGTACATATTGCAGTCATGTCTGTTCTCACTCGAGACAAATTGCTCAACTCCGTAGTTGGGGTAATAAAGCATATACAGATCACCATATTTTTTGTTGAAACACATGTGAAAATTATGCTAAATGTGGTAGTGTAGACTATGAATAGGGCCATAAGTCTCTGGTTATATCACAAGATGTTCAATATATTATGGTCACCATAATTCTGAATTATCTTCAAACACATGTGAAAATTATGCTAAATGTGGTAACATATAGACTGTGAATAGGACCTTAGGTCTATGGTTGTCTAACTAAATGTTGCATAATTTTTAATATGAATCCCTACAATTTTTCACCTATTTCCCGCCTTTTTTCATTGAATTCCCGCCATTTTAAAAATGAATTTCCAGCCATTTTCACCAAATTCTAGATTACAGTTAGATATTGACTAAAGTCCCCGTAACGCCTATATTTATTACTAAGTTCACGTATAAATATCCTATATTGCACAGTACTTATAGTAGGAACAATGACACAAGATAAGGTTTGACGTTTTATTAGGGTACAAAAGAAGACAAAATATATTTACAGGTCATCCTCCATTATTGCCAAAACCGTTGCATAGTGTTTCGCCACTGCTCTGGCACAGTGTCTGACAATCACCTCTTGATACTACACAATTGTTCGTAAGTCATGTTGGATAGTTTAAAACCCTGACTATTGTAAAACAGTCAACCAGTCTTTATTCACCTGTGTTGAATTAATGTCATCCGTCAAATCTAAAACAAAATCAATTATTACATTACCTAATTATAGGTGGTTTTCGAAATAAGCCCAGAGAGATTTGTAGAGAATCTCCAGAATTTCATGGTGAAACCATAATTATGTTCATACTTGTATAATATCACCGTAACCGTGTAACCAAATAAACTTTCATTCATTCACCAGTGACCTCATGAAAGTGCATATAAATTAGAATTTTATACAATAGTGATCAAATTGACTAGGATGGTATGTTTCACAAGAAGGGCGTTGTACGTAGTGGACATGGTTAGACGTGCATACCTTGCTCCTGGAGCAAATCGTTATGCTAAAGCTATCCCTATCCATTGGTCGCGTCGGTAGAAGTTGTGACATTGACGGCGTCGATTGAAGTTGTAACATCGGCTGGAGCGGAAGTTCTCACATTGGTGGCGTCTGTAGAACTTGTGACATTGATCACATCGGTAGAAGTTGTGACATGGGAGGCGTTGTCACCGGAAGTTGTAACAATTCGGCTGCACAAGTAGAAGTTTCGTCGACGGATGTTGTGACATGGGCAGGGATGGCAGCAGAGGTAGGCTGTACAGGGTACGGACTCTAGTGTACCACCTCTAGGTGTTTGACGTTGTAGTTTGTGTAGGTACGTCGTCGAGTTTTCTTTATGTGAGTTCCCCACAGTTCAAAATGTACTCCTAAATAAACTGATTCACCATCAGTTTAATTTAAATCGTAGCATGATTAATCATGTCACCTTTTGAACCGCGCCACATTTACAGCAGCGCAGAAAGTGCAATTGTCTTGTCCAGGTACCTCCACAGAATATTTTCCACAGACGGTCATTGGGTTATAACCCCATAGTCTGGTGGAGGTATATGCCCCCCTGGACCTTTGGAATTAGGCGTGATCTATGACTGTTCATTCTTAGACCTTTAGAATGTGCTCCCGTTTACGTTACAATAAGTTGAAGGTACGTCGACGCGGCGGGGAACAAAATTCAACTCAAATCAGGTGATTAAAAACAACTCGAGTTGGTGTCAACGCTGCTTAAGTTATTAAAACGTGTTGCAATTGGTATACTATTGGTGCACTAAACTGTATAGGTAATTTGAAATAAAACAATTAGAAGACGCAGATTGGTGTTCTGAATGAAAAAAACAACGTGTCGTATTTTGCATTGATGTATGTACTGTAATATATTCGGAGTAGTGGGAACTATTATGATATGATGTGAGGTCAATAGCAGCCCTCGGGCCTCGACAGTCTTTGGTCACAACAGCGTAAGCCCTAACAGTCTACGTTCCGTTGTCAGAAAAGCAAAGGATGCTATAAAAGGCCACAGTGTTGGGGCATGGTCAAAACCAGGGCACTTTCACTGTAAAAAGGACAACGTTCACTTAGACTTTCCGTTCAAATGTAAAACATACATTGGACGATATGGCCCAAATTTGCATTTGTATTAAAAAAGCAAATTATTCGTAATCCTTCTGTAACCTCCACTTAATGGTGACACAATATCTCACTAAAAAAGAGGAACGCGTGTTGCTAATTGAGTCCATCACCTTAATTGACTACGCAAATGGCTTAACAAAATGCTCAGTTTAACCAAATGTTCACCTAAATAAATGTATTTACCCTAAGTCTAATTGCCATCGCTACATGACTAAACAATTATAGTTTCATCTGTCATTTAGTGATTTCACGTAATCCTAGTATATCTAAAGATACAGGGTTTGGGTTTCGTTATTACCATGACTTTTAAAGTTTGGTTAAAATGTTATAATATAATGATAATTGTAAGGATACTTTTGACGATCGTAATTCAAATCGTTAGACTTTATTAAAGTCATATAACTGGGCGCGATTTGGGGCAGGTATAACACCTATTTGTAGCTGTTGATACAGCAATGTATCATAATAGTGTGTTTTGAAAATGAAGTTGGAAAGATTAATGTCTTGAGGGCGGATACAGTGCCATCATGTGTACCAATAATTATATGCATAATTTTGCTTCGCTTTTTTTGAAAATTTCCCACGCCACGGAGGGGGATATCCCTCCACAAACCGATTCCGTTCGAGGCTATCGTTCGTTGGGCCGGACCACTTTTGGTAGCATTGCTACGCCTATGGTATGTGATTGGAATCTATATCCATTTAGTCCTAAAAGCATTTATTTGTCATAAAAAAACTGGGACATCCATAACGACATGCCTTCCTGTCTAAAAACGCACGACCACAGGCGCCATGTGTCGGACTTGTAGAAAACTATTATATGAGAAAAGAAAGTACACACCGAAATGGTGACATGGCGTTCTGCCAAACAATGGTGCGGTCAATGAAATTCGGTAACTCTGTGTTCAACAATGTTTCCAGTCAGGTCCTAACATTAAACCACGGACTTAAAAAAACCAATAACGTCGGTAGTAAAAATAATAGCTCCATAATCAATAGATAAATTGGAAAACAAATACAGAAAACAAAATCTCGAGACGGTCTCAATCATGGACAAATATTAACTGTTCTTGAGGTAAAAAAAACAATTGAGGTAAGAACTTAAAACTGTGTTGCGAATGGTTAGGTTGTATTAACTCAATTTGGTGTATCACCCCGAAATTAACCTTTTGTTTTCCTTTAAGAAACATGATAAGTTCCACCCATAGATTGACGAATATATGTTCTATATATGTATATATATGCACATATATTTATCGACACGAACGGATCAAACCAGTCCACGGGTGGTCCAAAGTTCCAACGTAGATATTTCTTTTGTGTTTTTCGTTCTTACGAAGGAACATTGTTAGAAATTATATTGTGTATGCACAACTAGTAATGCATACATATGTTGTACATACACAATATAATTTCTAACAATGATCCTTCGTAAGAACGAAAAACACAAAAGAAATATCTATGTTGGAATTGTGGACCACCCGTGGACTGGCTTTTTCCGTTCGTGTCGATAAATATAAAAGGCCAGTTTGAACGTTACGGTGTGTCACCTTGGTGCTCACCTAGAGTAAAGGATGGAAGCGGGTTTCTTCGGCATACTTCTTTCAGCCGCCGTGTTGCCATTTCGTATTTCTTAATGACTGCATCACAATAGGATAGTGGACGCCAGCTAAGGTGTGCGCGTGTGCGTGTGCTCATACGAGTGTGTGTGTTTGTGTGTGCGTGTCCGTGTGCGTGTGCGTGTGCGTGAGTGTGCGTGCGTGCGAGCATGCGTGTGTTCGAGCGTGTTTATTTCCGTCAGGTATAGTTCAAAATACCGACTATAATGTTTCGTTGTATTTTCGGTAAAACCGAACTAACAGTTACCAGTACTTTATTTCTAGTGAGCAGTGTTTTGAAATACCTCTTCGCTATCTCCCCATCTTAATTTCAGTTTTCCCCTTCTCCTTCTACCGCCCTGCCCTTTCGGTTTCTTCTCCTGTTTCCAAACTACCTTAATGATCAGGCGAATCTTAATTTAATTTTAATATCTTTGCATAATTACCCTATATTCGTGTTATCGTCTCCTGGTACTTTACGTATTTTGCGAACTCTGTTTGTCTTCTTCTCTTGTCTCTTCGTCAGAGCAAGTGTTTCCATTTATTAATACATGGGTTATACTGCGATGTTCCATTTGATATAACAATGTCAAACATAATTATACAGCACCGATATGCAGACATATATTCTCTGTTCCAGACGAAGACGTCCTCGAAATAAGCAAACGTCACGAAGGATTCCTTACTGGTCAGAATTGTGGAACCGAGTCTACGTGCAATGTGACGATGCCTCGCTAATCTGGAGATGTGGACGCGATTTGGCGTAGCGTTGAAGTAATATTATGTATTATGTATTTAGCGTATCGCATAAGTAGCTAATTATGTAAAGATAATGTTGTGGTTTGTTGTTTTGTGGCAATTTTTAAACATGTTAATACAGTATATGTAGGATATCATGCATATAATGAATATTTTTGATGGAATTTTTACCATGAACGTGTTTTGTTCTAGATGATTACCGCATAGTTATAAGCATATATTATTCCTAACAGTAGTGTTAAGGTCTGCTAGTTTTTATAGGTTATTACAAATATAAAATCTATTTCCGCATGTTCTGATTCATATATAAAAGTAGTGTTGCGTTTGTTGTATATTTTATTTTGTTAAGGGTATTTACACCACACTTTAAAGGAATTGTAGTATGATTTGTGTCGTGTGATACTAATTTCCATTTATTGGTTTTGTGTTAATTTATACCTATGTTAACTTATAATATTTTATTTTTTATATTATTTGCGTATGCTTGTAATATTGCTGAATTAATTATTGTGTGGAAATAAAGATTTTGTCTAAGAAATGTTCAACGTAATGTGCAATACAATCTTATAATCTTTCAATATTTTAAGAATACCTAATACTTGTTCAAAGACTTTTACAACATAAAGGCACGCAAGCACATATCTTACGTCATCGAATTGTGAAAACTAGCAAGGCACCTGGCGTATATGTACCAAATCAAATCGTACCAAATCATAATATTACGAAGACCGTGTTGTATGTGGTATACACACACGCACGCGCACAGGCACACGCACACGCACACGCATTCTCACTTACACCTACATTATATTTATGTGTGTGCATGTGTATGCGTGTGTGTGTGTGTGTGTGTGTGTGTGTGTGTGTGTGTGTGTGTGTGTGTGTGTGTGTGTGTGTGTGTGTGTGTGTGTGTGTGTGTGTGTGTGTGCGTGCGTGTATGACACACATCTTATTCATTGTTTTCCTTTTCTGAAAATGCCGACTCGTCGAACGCAATACGTCATCTACGATTACAGTTTGCGCTATTTCAAAGCACAAACGTACTACAGTGAAGGAAACACAAAAGATTACAAAATATGACCAATATTCGATTTTCTTTCTACGCATCAGGACAATGAATGCTAGACCTACAACAACGCAGATTCATTAATATAGATAGTTTCTGCATGTTTCTCATTGATATTCCCAAATAATTTAATTAAATAAATCCTCCAAATGGAATCGATATACATAACACATGTCGCGTCAGTTCGGTAATGTGCATGTGATTATTTCGAGTTGTCGACGAAACGTTGTCTCTTGTAAATTAGTCCTTAACAGGCCACGTAAGGACCACTTAATTGTCGCTAGATAATGCAGTCGGCTGCAATCCAGCTGCCGTACAACAGGCTTGACATTTACATATTACAGTTGGTGTATTATGTTGTGATTAGACAGCACAGCGTTGTAATGCAGTGGTGCAATCGCCAGACCTTCGGACTCTCGAACTAGAGAACTCTGGTTCGAATCCTTTGCTGCAGTGTCGAACCTAGGGCAATTTCGTTCAATCTGCGTTGATGCGGTTCATTCAGTTGTATGAATGAGTACCTGGCTGTAGACAATGTTGAAAATTGGTGTACAAATAGCCTTCGCGTATTAATTGCAGCGTGGCTGGTTGCTTCCCAGATAATTCTAGATGGTATTCGATTGACCAACTCTGCCAGTAAGAAGAAAAAGGTAAAAAGATTTGAGCAGTCCTGAGGACAGGATACTGCGCTATATCAGAACGTACCTTTACTTTTTATAATTTTTTTATAAACTGATGTTTGAAACTACGAATATTGTCAGAGTGTACATAAGAAACGTCCAATCTAGAAAATAATGTGTTTTGTATTCGAAGGTGGCATGGCTGACTTGGAAGAGAAACTCAACATGTAATATTCACTGACACAAGTGACATGTATTATAATTTAAATTCTAACATGGAATTAAATCTGCACATATGACGTCCATTGGAAAAGTTCCTTTTAGATATAAGATAAGTAGTCATGTACATAGAACTTAAATTATTGCTCAACATTTGTGTACACTATGTAAATGTGTACAACGTTGACATCAAACGCTATTTTTCAATCCAACAGTTGCACAATTGCACACAATAATATACATGAGCAACATTACACATGTTCCATTACAATACGTTAACCATCCAACTGTGTCAACCAATTTGATCCAATATGATGCGCAGGTAATGTTTACTGTTAAACGATGTGTTCTCCGTTATTTGAAGTCCTTGCATATCGGCGTGGTTCATGGAACATGAAGTCACCGCAAGACACGTAGAAAGCATTTCTTTCACAATTTAGCTGGTGAAATTTATCCGACGCTTGTTTATTTCCAGGACGTATCGTCTACGTCTGAAACATTTTAAAGAGCTTTCACTGTAAAATCGGAATTTTAGTGTAGTGCATTGAAATTTGGGTGTGTTTTATAATACAATCATATTTGCGAGATTGTGTGTGTGTGTGTGTGTGTGTGTGTGTGTGTGTGTGTGTGTGTGTGTGTATGTGTGTGTGTGTGTACTTATTTATATTCAACCAAGTGACCTGATACCTTCTGATATCAAACATGTATAATATTGATTGATAATTTTCACATATCCAACATGTATACTACGGAATCAGTATTTTATCATATCAATCCTGTGTCCTGTTAGTTGATTACTTTCTCATATTCAAACTGCATAATGCTGATTGCATATCTGTTCGTATCCATACGGTATACTATTGATTAAGTGCTCATGTGCCATCTTCGTTTACTAACTCTACTTCGATATCCCTACAAACTCCCACATTTATAAGAACACATTGATACCAACATGATGCCTACGTAGTGCGTTTACGCTCTTGGCCCTATATGTTACACTGTCAGTATTTACTCTGGATATGGAGATTCCACTGAAGCACCCATGCGGTTATATGTGGGAAACGTGTGTGCTTATGTATAAGTACGTATTGACATGAGGGAACGTGTTACTACTAAAACGCACGGAACCTCACCTGGTGATTACGAAGAAAATGGCAGCGGTACAACTGATCATTGATAGGACCACGCCAATAGCAAGAAGGGATCCTGTAACATAAATCAACATTTAGAAAGTACGTTGTGAAATTTCATCTATAAAAATTCCGAAATATAGCGATACAGACGTAAAGCTAACTGCGTACTCTAGTTGGTGCTGAAAGCCAAATTACACGTTAACATTTGTTGTACCTTACCCACACAAAGACTATAAGACTCTAAGTAAAATAAATCTTGGTAATGTGTGAAATACTTGATGAGATCGCAAAACAAAATCCGAGTGTTTTGGTTGATAGGCAGCTAACCAATGAGGGTGAATACTGCGTAGCAGCGTCGAATCACATGAAATAGGTAAATCGGTGATACTAAGCAACGACACTGACTCACCTGACACCACCCGAGCGCTGAGACTGGGCGACCTTTCTGAGGAGATCACCGGCCTTGTCACCAGGTAGACGTGTGTGCTTTTAGTGATAAAATTCGGAGAATCTGCAGTTATGGCGTCTGTGTCTGTTATTTCCTGTGTTTCAGTGCTGTCATTTATTATGGCAGTTGTGGTTCCGTAGTATGCATCTACATGATCTGAGCGTGTAGTGATATTGATGAAAGGGACGACCAGTTTCTTGCTCGTCGGTTCGTCCGTGTATCCATACTTTGTCTGCGGGACAAGCGGCATCGTCGTTGGTATCAGTATGTCTTCATTTTGGTTTGATGTCTTTGATTTTGTCCTTATTGTAGAAGCTGCTGTTGTAGGAGTTTTAAGAGGTGATGTCGTAGGTCGTAGTGGTTGGTTGTGTGTTGCGGTTGTTAATGTCCTTGTTGTTATTGTAGACAACGATGATGCTGATGGTGATACTGGCGTTGACGGTTTGTTAACAGTATTTGCAGGCGTAGTAGTAAACATCGTTTGGTTTTCCAACGTTGAGTATCTCTGTGTAGTTCTCCTATTCGTTGTCGTTGTCCGTACCGATGTATTTGTAGTAGCTGTTGATTTTGGGGATTTAGTTGTAGGTTTTATTCTGTTGGATGTTGGTTTTGTTGTCGGACTTGCAGGTTTTGTTGTAGTAGTTGTTGATTCTGTTGTCGTATTTGTTGGCTTTGTTGTCGTAGTTGTTGGTTTCGTTGTAGTAGTTGTTGTTTTTTTTGTCGCAGTTTCTGGTTTTCTTGTAATAGTTGTTGGTTTTGTTGTCGTAGTTTTTGGTTTTGTTGTCGTAATTGTTGGTTTTGTAGTTGTTGTTGTTGATTTTTTTGTAGTTGTTGGTTTTGTGGTCATAGTTGTTGGTTTTGTTGTCGTAGTTGTTGGTTTTGTTGTAATAGTTATTGGTTTTGTTGTCGTGGTTTTTGGTTTTGTTGTCGTAATTGTTGGTTTTGTTGTCGTAGTTGTTGGTTTTGTGGTAGTAGTTGTTGGTTTTGTTGTCGTAGTTGTTGATTTAGTGGTAGTAGTTGTTGATTTTGTTGACGTAGTTGATGGTTCTGTTGTAATAGTTGTTGGTTTTGTTGTAGTAGTTGTTGGTTTTGTTGTCGTAGTTGTTGGTTTTGTTGTTGTAGTTGTTGGTTTTGTTCTCGTAGTTGTTGGTTTTGTTGTCGAAGTTGTTGATGTTGATGTAGTGGTTGTTGGTTTTGTTGTCGTAGTTGATGGTTTTGTTGTAATAGTTGTTGGTTTTGTTGTCGTAGTTGTTGTTTTCTTTGTCGTAGTTGTTTGTTTTGTTGTCGTCGTTGTTGGTTTTGTTGTCGTAGTTGTTGGTTTTGTTGTCACAGTTGTTGGCTTTGTTGCCGTAGTTGTTGAAGTCGTTGTAGTCGTTTGACAATCAATACCGATCGGAGCATTTCCAACTATACCTGATGCAAAGAACAAAGAATATTATAAACGCATACACCAGAGTAATAAGTAATAGCCTTTATCATTTGTCTTGTTAATGTAAATTATTAATTGTTTGATTTGTGTTAAAATGCAGAAACAAATAAACAAACACACACATGCACGTTTCACAATCACACACGCACACATCCACGCACACATCCACACACACACAAACACTCACACACATGCACACATACACATACACATACACATACACATACACATACACACACACACACACACACACACACACACACACACACACACACACACACACACACACACACACACACACACACACACACACACTCACACACACATACACACACCGATGGTGTTCTAATGAAACCTTGTAATTAAAAAAGCTAGTTTTGGAAGATACCAAATCAAATGTTTCTTTTTCTTTATAGATATTATAGTTATCTATACAAGACAGTTTGCGAAACTTATCCTTGGAACATCCCTTTTGTTACACGAAAAGAAGCACGATATTGTCTTCCTCCGTTTTAGGTGAACAGTAGTTAATTTGCAAGAGATAACGTTGCGAGGTTTCACCAGAACACTACTGTTTTCCGTGGACACTTACCAAAAAATTCTACTGTATACAGTCCATCTATTTCTATCAACGGCTGCATACATACGAATATGCTGCAGCATAATCGCGCTTTTTGGCCACGTCCGCGGACACAAACAGTTTCAGTCAGAGGCGAATATTTCGCCTGGCGAACAGGTGATGTGCACACTCGTGGTGAGTTGCCAATCTCTTCGACGTCCGTGCTAAATGTGAAGTTGTACAAACCGATGGTGACATGACACTTGCACGTCTTTGACGCAGTCGTTGGCATCGAGAGACTATTTCCTCTGACATTATCCAAGCGTCCAGTACATAAAGAGGGTTCGATGGCTGAAATATACACAGTTGCATAAATATTATATTTTTTATTGTTTAGTGTTGTTACAATCAAATACTGTAATGACATATTATATCTTTATCGTGACGTCTCGGTGGTTTTCCGGTTATCGGGCGGACTGGTCACCATGCCATAAGTAAGCGTTGCATTTACAGTTTTTGGCCTAATAATGCGTTTAATTTTAATCCCTCTCGTTTACTTTACATATAATAAACATGTATGAATATGTGCCTTGTGCAGTACAGTTGTTTGCAGGAACACAATAACTAGAATAGGAAAACACAGATTGTAATACATGGAGCATTGTGTCATAAATCGGGCACGACAACACAATTAACAGTCATACATAAAAGGGGTTAGGTTGTAGACGTCCTTGGAGCGCGCACACGCTTTGTGTAAAGACCAATTTTTGGCATGTGTGTACTTTCGACCCGTTACACCACTATTGTAATCAGATTATTGGGATTGATGGCGGAATAGTCTCACGAAATCAACCTAAAATCTTCGAAGCATCACGAGTGAAAGATAAAATGATTGAAAAAACTATAAAAATAAGAACGATATGTAATATGATGAACTTCAAATTCGCGTATCACATTAATTACATAATTAAATATATCAAATTATACTTCCCATCCAACAAGCTGGCTACACTGTCGTTAGCAGTTTCTACATGTTCTTTGTTTATTTGCAAATTGAATAATGGTCTTTACGTAAACAAAACTATGTTATGGCAACATATCCAAATATGTTACATACATGAAAGAACCAAACCTGTGACCACTTCCGAGCACAGCAGGAACAATATGACGTCCGTTCGTATCCATTCGTTCATGTTTATGAGTCCTATTAAAGACAACAATATACAACAATAACAACAACATTATTGATAATAACAATAGCCATAATCATATTGCATGATAATAGGTGTATTATTACACTACAGTATGTCCTGCATTGATGACGTGTATTGCAATGTTTTTTATTGTTGTCTAGTTCCTGTTTTCTTATCCAATTACTTGGTATAGTTTGCCTATTCCATTCATTTTCGACATCATGCTATATGTTTGTCTTGCTGTCGTTGTGTTATCCCTTTGATGTTTCGATTAATTCGCCTACACTTTTCCTCTTTCGTCATCATGTTGTAGAATTGTCTTGCAATGTTTTTACTGTTATAAGTATTAGTCCGCCCACTCACACACTGTCTCTCTCCCCTCCCCTCTCTCCCGTCAATACTGTGTCTAATTTTTTGCACTGATATACTCTCGTTGAACGTTTATTTTGTGCCACACTCTTCCACCGTTATTTCAGGAAAGTGGCTGTTTCCGAACCTTGTTACGAGGATATGTCTTTTTTGTAGAAACAACATATTTGACAAGATTATTCATCATATTAATAGACAATTTTGCGGAAACTGGATTATTTGTTAATACACTGCTTTTTTATACAGAAGAACAAGGCTCGAAGCTGGAATTCAATATCACCTTGGTGTAACGAAAGAGTGACTCTTTAACGTCAATATTGTGTTTATTTTTTGCGCTGGTATTCTCTCGTTGAACGTTTATTTTGTGTCACACTCTTCCACCGTCATTTCAGGAAAGTGGCTATGTTTCCGAACCTTGTTACGAGGATATTTCCTTCAGTAGAAACAACATATTTGACAAGATTATAGGTAATTTTGAAGAAACACGATTCATTGTTAATACGTTGGTTTTTATTCTGAAGAAAAAGGCGCGAAGACGGAATTCAATAAAATCTTAGTCACTTTTAATTAGACGAAAGAATGACTGTTATTTATTAAATAAATCCGTTTGGAGGGACTAAATAATAGTTGAACAATGGAATTTGCCAATTATCTTTTCGCTTTAACGTTTCGGGTGGAACATGGAAATTGAACTATTAAACGGAACGACAACGTAAAATACAATGTAAGAAAATTGTCATCCAGATACAAACGAACATGGAGATAACACCTGGGTAGTGAAGCCATTGACGTATTGAGAGTTTAGACTTTGTATTGAACGTGCTATACGACGTTGTGATTGACGCAGCTAGTATTTACATAATATATAGCCAATTTGTTCTATCAATTTATAATCTACTTTGATAATGATTACTTCCACTTCCTGATAGCTAACCTACAGTATTCCGTCAGTATTGTTGGTTTTTGTCCGCGTTTACAAACAAATTGCTTCCTGATTTCAATTAAAAAATAAACAGGGTTGTGCCATCTAGAAATAAAAATATTATATTTACGTAACATTACATTGCATGCTCACATATTATAATTAATTAAAACCAAAAGGTATAAATGTTAATGCATAAGACGATTTAAAGGTTACTGTGATTAATTACAATATTACACCATTACTACACGAGAAACGCGCCTAATCAACCAAGAAAATATTCATTGATGTATATTGGCATACGTCTTCCTGGAGTGCAAAATTAAAATACCTGAGCTAAAAAGCTGCATTTAGCAAATCGACATCTAAGCGAGTCATTCTCTCCACGTACCTCTAATAAGATGCAACACAAAGACTGTTCAGTGATATCTGTAGATACTGTTTCTTCAAAGACATGCAACTCTCTGACACAAGCAACGCTGCTCATTTATATGTATACACGCATTTAAATAATAACTTATATTTAGAAACACCGCTTGTTTGCGACATTAACATAATTATTTAAGTTGGCAGGATTGGCCGCTGCGTTATATTAGCAAGAGCAACGGAAGTTGTTGAATATGGTGGGGGGGTAAGTTGTTGGGTGAGAGCATATGGGGCAAAACATCTTCTAGCCTCCGTAAGAAGAAGAAGAAGAAGAAGAAAAAGAATAAGATGGTAACGAAGAAACAGAAGGTTAACATCTTCTGTTTCTTTCTGTTATCCCAAATACGTAATTCACATGTGCTTCACCCACTGTGATTTGAGACAAATAGGTATAATATACACATTTTGTAAGCGTTCATATTCGCCGACTTGTGCCAGTCTATCTTATCTCAAATACGCTTTTAGGGCATCTAGGATTTGTTTTGTGCCAATGATCACAACAAAAGGGTTTTAAAAACAGCCATTTTCTTCTATAGTAAACGTGTTAGTAGATTGTATTATAACATTTAATCGTACAAACGTTTAGTGCAACTAGTTCAAGCAATCGAGCCGACTTTGTTCTTTAGAATATACTTAGCATATGATCAGTTTTGACGGTAGCTCCTACCAGGCAGCAGGCCAAATTGTTCTCTGGAAATTATCATGTTTTTCAATGGATTTACGTTGCACTGAGGATCACAAAGACCATTGTTTGTTTGTGAAACTACAGTGATTCTCACGGTACACTTTTTATACGTCAAGACGGTGTACGTTGTCTATGATTTTTAAATGTTATAAATGAATGCGGTCAGCCATCCGTGACGGTGACGAAGTTGGTGGTCGACTTCAGGTCCCTGCAGACTTGACAACGCCCGTGAGTTACATAACTTGGCAGTCTGTAATTGTGCGACGACGTGCTTCATTCGGGCTCTTTGGCCTGGCTCCAGGGGTGTCACTCCCCGATTGCCCTATGCGACATATTCCTTAATAAGACGTTTGGGACTGCCTGCGACACGTCCAACCTTGCGTGGCAAACGAGGGGGCACGCGCAAACAGCGCGCGATCCCAACGCGTATTACTGACCGTTTGGAGTATGCTACACGAGCTGCAAATGTTGCCAGAGCAAATAATGCAGCCCATCTGATAAATTTACACTGCATTAAACATCATGCATGTGACGTTCCACTGACGATGTGTTGTCTCAACGCTCGGTCAGTTCGAAATAAAGCTTTGTCGCTGGCAGACCTGGTAATTTCCAGGGACAAGGACGTATTGGCGTTGACAGAAACCTGGCTTGGAACATACACAGACAATCAGGTGATAAAAGAACTTGTGCCATCTGGCTACACATTTCAACATACCTCTCGCTACAAGTTCGATGCCGCGTCAAAACCTGCCCAGAAGCGCGGTGGTGGAGTGGGCTTAATGTATAAGTCCGGCATGAAAGTTGAGAATGTGCCATCAATTCATAATAGGCGTAAATTTACCCATTTTGAACATGCCGACTATTACATTACGACACGTGGCGCCAAGTTCAGATTGGGTGTTATATACCGCCCGCCACCGTCTAAACGAAACGGCTTTACAACGTCTGTTTTCTTCGAGCAGTGGTCAGCATACTTGGACACCGTGATGCTGGACCCGCATGACATCTTTATTACCAGCGATCTGAACTTCCATCTTGACATTATATCAGATCAGACCGTGGCATGAACCAAATAATTACAGATGCCACGCACAATAAAGGTCACCTCCTGGATGTAGTTATCGTTCGAAACAACAGTGCAATAGTTACTACACGACCGAGTGTGTATGACCTGTGCTTATGTGACACACATGGAAATCCATCCGGTGATCACATGGCCATATTTTTCTGTGTAAATGCCACAAAGCCTGCTCGAATGCGTAAAGAGATAGTTTTTTGACGATTGCGTCATATACGTCTTCCTGATTTCAAACGTGACATTACCTCTTTGCTACATGACATAAACAGTGAGGCATCCGTTAGTGACATGGTTGGCACATACAACAATGGCTTACGTCGGCTTGTTGACAAACATGCCCCACTGCGGCCATAACATTGCGACCGGACTGTCCGTGGTACACTGACGAGCTTCGTGACGAGAAACAGCGTCGACGGCGAGCTGAGTGCAAATGGCTGCAAACTCATCTTGAGGTACATCGACAGGCGTATCGCGCTCAATGTGTGGTCTTCAACAACATGCTGTTTAACACAAAGAAAAACTACTACACAGCTAAGATCGCCAACTGCAAAAATGACCAAAAACAACTATTTTGCATCACAAGAAACATCACAAGGGCAATAGTGGCATAACGACAATGCCATCGTATGTGTGTCCGGTGGACATGGCACAACGCTTTGGTGATCACTTTATTGAGAAAGTTTCTAACAGCAGAAAATACATCGTCGACTGCGGTGAGGATCGGTCGAACATTACGTTGGCTACTATGAGCAACAACGTGGCATTCAGTGGTGTCCCACTAGTCTGCTTTGAGACAGTCACTGAATCGGTCGTTGAACGATTAGTTGCATCCGTTCCGGTTAAGTCGTGTGAATTAGATCCAGTACCGACGTGGCTACTAAAACAATGTTCGCATGAGTTAGTTCCACTAATCACCGCTACGATAAATGCGTCTCTCACCTCAAAAATGTACCTGCTGACTTCAAGCATGCAATCGTTAAACCACTCCTGAAAAAACCTACGCTGGATAAAGACATTTTGAGCAACTGCCGGCCAGTGTCGAACTTGCCATTTGTATCGAAACTGGTTGAAAAAGTCGTTGCAAAACAAATTAGCACGCACGTTGATGAACATGCTCTGCACGACCCTTTTTTGTCTGCATACCGTCGTGGACACTCCACAGAAACAGCTCTACTCCGTGTCAAGAATGACATTGCCGCGACACTGGATAGGAAATGTACAACAATTCTCGTGATGCTTGATTTGTCGTCCGCGTTTGATACAGTCGATCATGAGTTGTTGATGATTCGACTTGAACACTCATTCGGTATCACCGGTAAGGCGCTTGCGTGGCTGAAATCATACATTAGCGAACGGTTTCAGAAAGTGGCAGGGGGAAGTGCTGAGTCGGTTGAGTCAATCTTGGCGTGTGGCGTCCCCCAAGGGTCGGTGTTGGGTCCTACTTTGTATTGCATGTACACCAAACATATTGTTGCTAAACACGGCATGGAGCATCACTGTTATGCTGATGATATTCAAATCTACCTCATGGTTGAACGAGATGAATCAATTGTGGCGGCACTGGCTAAGGTGGAATTGTGTATTGCGGAAGTGGCTGCATGGTTGACTAGAAACCAATTAAAACTGAACACAGAGAAATCCGAGGCGATCGTTTTTTCTCCAGCGAAAAAAAGCGGCTGTATGCCTGCCATCGAATTCAACCATCATCGAGCGTGCGCAGTTTGGCTGTGCTATTTGATAGCAACCTGAAAATGGAACAGCAGATTGCCAACACTGTGAAAAGCTGCTAGTATCACATTAGAAACATTGGGCGAATTCGGCCACATCTGACGGGAGAATCATGCAAGACACTTGTTCACGCACTAGTGACATCCCGTTTAGATTATGGGAATGCACTTCTTTATGGTCTCCCACACACACGGTGATGCAACGTCTACAAAGGGTGCAGAACTGTGCCGCTTGCTTAATTACTCGCACGAAGAAATACGAACACATCACGCCCGTGTTGCAGCGTTTACACTGGCTACCCGTTCATTTGAGACCGACCTACAAAGTGCTGTTGTTTACGTATTGTGCCTTGAATGGTCTAGCGCCGGACTACATAAGTGAGTTAATTGACTACCGTTCCATCAACAGAGCTCTACGATCTACCTCGCAGCTTCGCCTTTTGTTCGTACCGGCCTCTCAAACTATTACTCATGGTGATCACCGTTTCGCGGTTTGTTCGGCGGTTCTATGGAACAATTTGCCTCCTACGCTCAGGACAGCAACATCATTACAAGTGTTTAAACACTTTTGAAGACTCATCTTTTTAAACAAGCGTTTTTATAATTCACCGACGAGGACATTTTATGTGGATAAATATATTTTTGTTTTATTAGTTTCTTAACATATTTATGGTTATTCTTCTTGTATAAATGAATGTATTTATAGTAGTTTTTAAGAATGTCTTAATTTTGTTAACGTTTTTTTTGTTTAGTTTTTTAATTATCTCTCTTTCTTTTCTTTTTTAATAACTATATTTAAGGTAATGTTATTTTTTTTACATCGTTATTTCTTAGTTAGCATTTCTTTTTAAGTAAAACACTATTATATACGTGTGCATGTATGTAAAGTGCCCGAGGGCTATTTTAATTGATTGGGCGCTATATAAGTACTTTTATTTATTTTATTATTTATTATTTATTTAACAGTGATCTTCCATACGAAAAACGAAATAGGGACGCGCTATTGAAACATTTGTGCCGGTGTACCACGGCCAATAGTTTTCTCGGTGATACACCGGCGCCTTTTTAAAAACGCTTCTTCAATTTAACTATGTGATTCTACTTCATGATGGAGTTTCCTTATAAGCTCATTGTCTAGTGAAATTTTTTTCAGATGGCACGATGTACTTCGTATAGGCCTGTGGGCGTTGAACAGATCTTCGTAGAGAGTGTGTTCTTGCAGTATACAAATAGCAACAAGTAGGTTACATTGTTAATCGGAAGGAGTGTACTACGTTATTGTATAAATACACTAGACAGCCGACAGACGTGTCACAACATTAATCTCCGTTTTGTTGACCATTGCATCAAACAATACGCCAATTAGGCAGAATAAATTAGTACGCTGTGTTCAAACATCCACGAATGTATAACCAGTATTAGTATAATATATACACTGAGCAACATCATTACGTCAATTATAGGATATAATGACAAGGACGTCTTGTATAGCGCTAATGCCATACCAATAATGCGTTCATGGCAAATTTACATTTTAAATTCAATGTCATAGCCATTATAGAATGAAAAAATATCATAAATATGTTAACGTCCAAGAAGACCAGTTAGACCAAATTGATGTGCGTGCTTGTATACGTGCGTGTGCGCGTGTGAGCGAGTGCGCGTGTGCGCGTGTGCGCGTGTGCGCGTGTGCGCGTGAGTATGAGCGAGCCTGTGTATATGCGTATGTGCATGTGTGCATGTGTGCGGGTGTGTACATGCGTACATATGTTTATATGTGTGTGTGTGCTTTTGTGTGTGTTTGTGTGAGTTTGTGTGTGTGCATTCGTGCGTGCGTGCAAGCATGCACATGTGTCTAATAACCAATTCACTCGTATTCCTTTGAGTAAAACAGATAGGATATTATTAACAAATATTATGTCGATTTTTTTATTTATTTTTTATCACATATTGGAAAAAAACAGTCTTCTACGATGCACTATCGGTTGTTAATTGGCCTTAGTTTGGATTTTTTGGGAGGTAAATGCTAGTTACCTACGGAAGGGCATACGTCCGTGTACCCTTAAGGTCGGTCATCGGACATTACCGGAATTATAATCCATTTCTGCTGTAGTGAGATTTACATCGGTCTTAATGGGTGTCAATGCAAAACGCCCAGTAAATATTGTACTGATGCATGTTCAATTATAAATAAACCTAATTTCAGAAAACTACACTCGATTTAACTAGTCAATATTATTAATCAAGACACCCAAATTGTATGGTAGCAATATCACAACTACACGTTTGTATTTTGAGTATGTAGCATCTTCATCTATAATACCATTGTGCATGGGGGAAACTAAAACATGTTCAATCTATACACATATCACGAGAAAAGACAAGTTTACAAATATTTCGACATCCCACTTTTTTCGTTATAGTAATACCAGTCGTAGTGCCATCTACACATCACATAGTGCCATCTGCCATCACACACACATACCCCCTCCCACACCCAGACCCCCTCCGACACACAGTCCCCCTCCCTCACACAGATCCCCGTCCCTCACACAGAACCCCCTCCCTCACACAGACCCCCTCCCTCACACAGAACCCCCCTCCCACACACCCATATACACACGTACATACCCCCCCACACACAAATTGACTGGCACATGTTTATTCATACCCAATATGCCAATATGTTCAGGTGAAAGCGGAACATCCACGCGTGACTCAACATGCATGATTCTGCCACGTTGCCACTGCATGCAATAAGTCAGTAAAAGTATTTTAGGAGTGATAAACAAATTAATGCAAAGCACATGCCCATTGTTCTCTGTTCATATATTACGACTAGACAAGTGTTGTTTTTTCACGAGCAGCAACAATTTGGTTAGAATGCCAGCAGACGAGTGGCAGTGTAATGGCTATGCAAATGTACAATAATAATAATAACACAAGTTTATTAGCAACTCATCTGAGTTGGATTCACAGTATACAATAAAATACAACTATACATTGGAACGTCATATATAATATTAATACACCGAAATGTCGTACAGTATAAAACCATCCTTTTGCCCTTCATTCGTCATTGGCAGTTGAGTAATCCCCATGGTATAAAGGAGTTACGGTATCTGTTTGTTCGGGTTATTGGCAAAGGGTACACATTACTCTGTCTGATGTCATATTTGGTATGCCTTTTGTCAGGCAGCAGATAGTTTAATATGTGTGTACTAACTTTAATCTTATTGAAATATTTTTGGCAAAGGCAGTCCCGTCTTGCTTTCAATGTCTCCAATTTAACATACATAAGTATCTCAGCGTAACTTATTGCAGGAAAAATACACTTTAATGCTCTTTTTTGTATCATTTCAATACTGTCAGATAAATATTGTGGCAAGTTAGTGTGCCATACAGGGCATGCATATTCTAAAACAGGTCTCACAACACTGACATATATAGTGACCAGATCTTTCTGGGTAATTCCTACTCGCTTTAACTGATACAACATGTACAATCGTTTCCCGGCCTTTTTCACAATATTTTCGACATGCTTATTCCATGTCAGATCCTGTGAAATTGTAACACCTAGAAGTTTGGCATGGTCTACTTGATCTAAATCTTTTCCATCGATCGTTATATTCGGGATAGCGTTTCGAAAATTGCGGTCTTGTGCAAAACAGATGATCATCTCTTTTGATTTTCCTGAATTAATTTTCATATCATTCTGTTCTGTCCACCTAGCGGCAACGTCAACCAATTCTTGTATAACAGATACACCCTTTCTGTCGCATACTTCGAACAATGTACTGTCATCTATATATTTATATAACGGAACAGGCGTTTCTAAATCATTTATGTAGACTAGAAAACATTTAGGTCCAGACAGTGTTCCTTGTGGTACTCCCCCATTGGGGTGACCAGAATGCGAATATTCATTTCCTATTTTTACTTGTTGAGTTCTGTCCAGTAAAAATGTTGCCATCCATCTTATAATATGTGACGGCAAACCATACAACTGTAGCTTTTCTAGTAACAAATGATGATTAATAAGGTCAAACGCTTTGCTAAAATCTAGCATTACAACACGGACATAAGAATCCAATTTATCAGTCGCCTCATACCATTTGTGTTTCATTTCGACAAGAACGTCTGTTGTGGAAGTTCCACTAATTCCACCAAATTGCTTAGCATCAATTTCTCCTTCAATTGTGTCATCCACCCATTTCATTATTATTGATTCAAATACCTTAGCAGCTATTGGAGTTAGTGAAATTGGTCTAATGTCTTTTTCAATCGACACAGGTGGGTTTGTTTTTGGTAAAGGTATTACGTTGGCCATTTTCCATTCCATAGGGAGTACACCTCCTCTTAGAGACTTGTTAAAGATAGCAGTTAATGGAGGAGCGAGGACGTTTGCGTGATTTCTTAACACCCACGCAGGAATGCTATCAGGCCCAGTAGCCTTGTTCACCTTAACATTCTGTAAAGCTTTAAAAGTAGTCATTACATCGATGACATACTGATCTGGCAGTTCCTCGTTTACTGTGAATATTTTATGATCCTTATCAGGGGTAGAACTACCCACTAGTCCGCTAGTCCGTACACTAGTAAAGATTACGGCGGACTAGTAAACCCGGCCTACCAACTAGTCCGGCTGTCTAGTAAAAATCAGCGTGTTGCGTGGCGCCACCAACCATACAATTGACAAAGTAAATCTTCACCTAATGTGAATCGACAGTGAAACGGTACTTTTGATTGGTTGTTGTGTGACATAGAAATCTGAAACGACCGTTTTGTTTGGCTTAGCGTATCATGTAGAGGGGTACCGGCTAATGAGCGCAATTGGCGTCCATTTTCGCGTCTATTTTCTAATGCGCGGATTTCGAATACGGTTCACATCTTCAGTTCTACATCAATTATTTTGTTAATTCATTACTAATTATTTTGTTACGTTTACGCACGAAGCATCGTTATTTAACTGGGGTTGCAAAACCAGAAGTTAAATGCAAGGTGGAAAAGCGAGAACGGGACACGCTGTACGACAAGCAGAAACGACAGCGTGGCTATTTGAAGGTTTGTTGACCATTCAGCTGAGTTCACCAGACATCGCTGCATTTGAACCGAAGGAGGCAATCGGAGTGGAGTGCTGGTGGAGCCCGGAGGCCAGACACTCAGCCGCTTAGGCCAAGGCCCGACTGTAGTAGTTACACTGACAGCAGTGACACCGACTGTGATGACAGTAGTGCCTCCGACTCTGAGTGACACTGACTGACTGACAGGCAGTGTTAACGCCAGGCCTGGATGACACTGTGGTTTTTTGTGTTTTAAATACATTTGTTGTGACCTAAATTTGTGCTATGTTTTTCATTTGCAGGACTAGTAAACCTTTTGGCGGACTAGTAAACTTTTGTCTTTACTAGTCCTGCTGTCTAGTAAAATAAATGCTGAAGTTCTACCCCTGCTTATTTAAACGAGGTAAATGTTCACTTACATGTACAAAAAACTCGTTCATTCTACTGGCTAGAAACGCGCAATCACCATTCGTTGTTTTGTTAGCAAGACCTTGCATGCATGAATTGTCATTTGTTTTAAGTCCCATTATTAGTTTTCATATTTTCCCACCAATCGTGGGAACCTAATTCATTCAGTGCTGCAATTTGTGTTTGATAAAAATTGTACTTAAGTTTCGAAGCGGCGCGGTTAACCTTATTACGCAATAGTTTTGCTTGGTTCAAATCACCACTCATGTGAGAGCGCTGTCTGTTACGTACTAATGCTCTAAACCAGTCCGTAACCCATGGTTTATCAGCTGTGTGCCGCGTCACGATCTTAGTAGGAAAGCATATTTCCATGAGGTTGCAAATAACAGTTTTATAATATAAATACTGATCTGCACATGACTCCAACCTAAATAGTGGTTCCCATTTGATGGCAGACAAAGCCATAGCGAATGCGGCTTTTTCATTTGGCCCCATACACCTTACGGTTAAACGTGTCACACACCCAGTGTCAACTAAACGGTTACATTTTGGTTTAAGCAACACCATGTTGTGGTCTGAAGACCCAAGTTCGGAAATAGTAACAGGCGATGTATATACCTCCTCCATGTTCGTCCATATTTTATCTAATATCGCCTGTCCACGTGTTACTACATTCACTACTTGGACAAATCTATAATGCGTTTTCATAAAGTTGTCATGCAACTGATTGAAATCCCCAGTTACAATCACACCACATTCTGGATGTCTGCGTACCATGATATCTATGCACGTGATTATATGGTCACGTATTTTCAAATACTCCGACTTTGGAGTGTAATATATACATGCTAACAATATACATGAACATTTCCTAGGCATTTTTTTCGGCATAATCTTAATCCATATTACCTCTAAATCGTGAGCCTCCATATCACTCAATATCGTATACATTAAGTCATTTCTAATGTAGCAAGCTACACCTCCGGCTCGTCCATGACCTCTATCTTTCCTCTCCAAGCAAAACCCTTGCATAGTAAGGCTATTAGCATCCATATACTCTTTAAACCATGTTTCACTAACACATACAATCGACACATCATGTGTTGCTACAGTTACTTGCAGTTCGTCCATTTTTTCACTGCTCAAAGACCTGGCGTTTAAATTAATTAGGGAGGGCAGATCCCATTTGCGTTTTATGCTCCCTGTAGGATTGGGAACACAATACCGCGTTGTATTAGAGTCCACAATTTGCAAGTTCGATGAGTGTTCAATGGCCAGATCGTTTAGGCCCATTCCCTAATCACGGGTGTGGTGTTTTTCCTTATGTCCCCGTTCCCCGCACTGACGACACTGCACTTTCTCGGGGTGTCTGCAGGTGGCAGTGACGTGGTTCTTCTCACCACATTTGGCACAATTGCCCAGCGTGTGCCTCTGACGAGTACGCCGTTCAACCACTGTCCAGTTATTGTCAGGCGACGCTCTGCGTGATTGACCATGGTTCGCTGCCCTCGGCATAGCCATGTGTCGGTGTTGTTGTTGACATTGGTTGCGCCTCGGTAACTGTTCCGGGAGATCGAGATTTGACAGCAATCTGCCAATTCCACTCTCAGACAGGTGCAGTCCGTCCTTCTGGAAAGCAGCATCGTCGGCGGCCCCATTTCGGAACGTAAAGTTGGCGTCATTGTCGACGAATGTGACGTCGATTTCGTTGCATGTTGTCCTCACTTGCGAGTTGACGTCAGCACAACGTTCTGGATTGGCTAGGTGCTTCGACGGCAGCACGCTGCTCACCGTGACGGTCGGTGTCACGGTTTTTGCCTTTCGTAGTAGTCGTGCGATGTTTTCTTTGATGTCGGTAACGTTCATTTCAGACATTGCCTCGTGAGTTCCTCGTGGCGGTAGCCTACGTCATAGGCACTTGTATGATTGCGAAATCACCATTCACTGGGCGATATACGGTGGTATTTTCACAGACACTTCATATATTGCTCAATTTCACATTGAAATATTTAAAAGTAAACGTCGATATCTACATACAATGTTCAGAGACTGTCCATCTTGACTTCGGAAAGGTTCTTACCGAATGACACACTGTCTGAAAATAAATACCAGGTCAACCAATTCGGACGATGCGACGTACGTACCACGTCATATGTCAGACACTGTATACCTGTATAGACAAGGTATGCGTGATTACTTTTACTAACTAAAGGCGGCGATACACGTTACGAGACAATCGGACCGATAGACTCGTACAAGTGACTCGGCCGAGTCAATCGGTACGATTGAATCGTACAAATAAATACACGTTACGATTGGACGTATTCCGTCGGCAATCGGTCTAGTGCGGTGGTAGGGGTAGTGGCTGGTTTGATATTTTATGTAACTTCTTGGGGCAATGCTGTAACATCACTTACGGGCATAACTATTATTATAAATAATTATTTTGATGTAATACAGACACTTTTACATGATAACTTTTTTAAAGGACGAGACTGATGCACTTACGTGACGAATTCGCTTTGTAGCGAGGCTACAATAAGCACATAATCTCACGTGGTAATTATGAGTCCGATACAGGCGACGACACTGATGAAGAAAAGGACTATGCCTATCACAATGATGGAAACTGCAAAAGAAACAACATAACTTAAATTACGACGAATTCCAGATGAGAAACGACATCTACTCATCAGACATCAAGTGAGAGTTGACTATGAATAACGACATTGACTAGCCAGAGACAAACTGAACGTTGACACTGAGTAACTACACCAACTCACCTGACATTACATGAGGATTGACACTGAGTAACTACACCGACTCACCATTACCATTGTGACATGCGAAATACTGACTCCGCTTTGTTTTGTTGACATTAATTCCACCGTCAATGTTGTCGCAGGAGATGTAACTGCGGATATCGTGAATTTTATAGGTTGCTTTTGTGTTGTTTTTGTTAATTTAATCGTCGTCGATTTCGTAATTATTGTTGATAATGTGTGATTGTGTGGCAATTGAGTAGTAATGGGTGTGGGACTTTGTGTTGTTACCGTGTTTCTTAGTGTTGTTTATATTGGAGTTCCTGTTTTTTTTCGTAGTAACAGCTCTCACTGTCGTAGTTAACGTTGCCAGTGTTGTAGATTGTTTATTGCTCGTACTTGCTGTAGGAGTTGTTGGTTGTATCGTTGTTGGCGGTTTCTTAGTAGATACAACAGCCGAAGTTGACGTCGTTAAATCTGTTACTGGCTTCTGTGTTGTGGTTTCTCTCATTATCAATGGTTGTTTGGGAGTTCTTGTCAATATGGCTTTAATGGTGAAAGTCTTTGTAGTTGCGGTGGGGGTGGTTTGCCTCACTGTCGTTGACGTGAGCTTTTCTGTTTTGGTGTAGCAGTAGTTGCCTTATCTGTCGTTGTTATCGTAGTTGTAGTTGATGTTGTTGTTGACTGTGGAGTCGTTGCTGTTCTCTTCGCTGTTGATGAAGACGTAGCTGTTGTCATTGGCTATGCAACATATATCGTTCTCTCAGTTGTGCGTTTAGTCATTGTTGGTGTGGTATTAGTCAGTATAGTAGCTGTAGTAGCCGTAGTAGTTATAATGTTGCTGACGGTACGGGTCATGACCTAACATCAAAGGAAATCGGCGAAACATCAAAGGGTTTTGCGCATTTTTATGACTAGTGTGGTGTTTTGGTGCATTCAGGAATGTTACTTATAAAAACGTGATTGATTGCTGATTGATAGACCGCACACGATGACGTGCGCGCGCCCTCTAGCGATATTTTGAACGGTGTGCGCGCCCTCTAGCGAGTATATAGTGCTGCCCTCAAGTGAATGAAATAAAGTACGCACTAGCGCCTCTAGCGCAGAAATCGGACATGGTTATATAGTGGTTACGTTTGCGTGAGACGTAGTCAGAGTAGATCAGCGGTATGATGGAGCCTATACGTTTCGGAGGGTCGATATCGCACCTGTCGAATTTTTATCCATGTAGAATCGCGGCGTAAGTCGGGGTTTCAAATCCGTCGAGCACGCCTATCAGTTTAGAAAAGCGATGTTTAACGAAGACGAAGCAAGCGCAGAGTACATCAAATCGGCGTAGTCGGCTTATATTGCGAAGCGACGAAGTTACGGAATCAAGAAGACGAGAACGTGCGCCAAATGGGACGCCGTTAGAGTCGAGTGTATGAAGATCCTGTTGGTGAGTAAGTTCGGGGCGTCGAAAAAGTTCAGAGACGCCCTATTGGCTACCGGGGACGCCGAATTAGTGGAGTGGGTGCCGTCGAAAGAAGCCTTTTGGGGTTGCGCGCACGGGTATAAAGAAGGTCAGAACATGCTCGGCAAATTGTTGATGGAGGTTCGTCGTGAATATAGAAGAAACGAATAAAAGTCATTGTTCGTTATCGGCACACCAGTCGTCGATATGGAAGGGACGTGGAAACATCATTTTACATGTATAGTGGCCGGCCCTACGGGGTGCTGCAAGACTACTTTTGTCGCTCGCCTGCTAAAGTTCGCCTCGTCTATGATCGTTCCGCCGCCGGAGAAAATCCTGTGGTGTTACGGCCAGTGGCAAACCGCCTACGACTCTATGACAGCCGGTGTAGAGTTCGTAGACGGCTTGCCGGATCAGAAGCTTCTAGACGCCAAAACGAGGACGCTTCTAGTACTCGACGACCTTATGGAGGAGACCAATAGTCGGGTCACGACCTTGTTTACTAAAAAAAGTCATCACTGCAACGCGTCCGTCGTACAGCTTCTGCAGAATCTCTTTCAGAAAGGGAAAGAAAACCGCACAATCAGCCTAAACGCGCAGTGCATGGTCCTCTTCAAGAGCCCTCGGGACGCGGGTCAAGTAGGTCACCTGGCAAAACAGATGTATCCGGGTAGAACCAACTACATGATGGAGGCCTTCAAAGATGCCACGTCAGCAGCCTACGGTTATCTCCTGGTGGATCTGAAACAGGAAACGCCGGAAACCACGAGCCTGCGTACTGCCATTTTCCCCGACGATCGCATTCAGTACGTGTACGCGCCGACGAGAGTATAAAAAGAGGAGCGCGTCGCGGCCGACGTCATTCGTCAGGATGACAGAGCGCGTGAATAGGCACATTCTGGCCATGCAGCTGTTGCGCCGATACAAGAAGAATGCGGATCTGTAAAAAGCCTTAATCACGCACGCGGATTCCGATCTCATCTGTAGTCTGTGCGACTGCGCGTACAACATTCTGAGCGGAAACTTGAAATTATCGGCGAAACAGAAAAGAGTGCTGACAAAGTACAGGAACCATCTGCGCAAGCTAACGTCGAAAAAAGTACCCATCAAACAGAAGAGAGCCGTCCTGTAGACGGGATCGGGCGCTTTTCAGACGGCGCTGCTGGCACCGTTGGCGAGCGCCATTCTGCCCCTCCTCAGACAGGCTATAGGTTGATGCAGCACGCGAAGAAGATGGCGTAGGTAGACCCCCGGTTGGTGGAGCGTCTACTTCCGTTACTATCGCAACCGACCACGACAACGTCGCGTGTGGTGAGTAGCCTGGACGACGACATGAAAACCGTTCTCGAGCGTACGGATTTGTCCGAACGAGAAAAGGTATTGGCGTACTATCAACTGCTGAGTCGCTACAACGCCATGGAGACGTCTCGGGTGTAGCAACCGACGCGAGTGTCCGTAGTGAACGACGGATCGTCGTCGACGACCGACCAATCACCGCCGCCGCCGCCGACGCCACCGCCGCCACCGGACGACAGGGAGAGCGAGATCGTGAAGAGCGTCGCGAAAAATCTGAAAGAAAAAGCCCGCCTCCTGATGGCAAAACTGAAAACCGACCCGTTGATTCGCTGGAACGAACGAGGGGAGGCGCCTATCGCCGGAAGCAACATGGTAGATCTAGTGAACGATCTCATGCGAAAGAGGAAGAAGACGCCCGCGCCGGTTGGCTGGGAAACGTTCGTGGACCATATCAAGCGGTTGAACGTCCCAATGGAGCTCGTATGTAACCCCCAGCGTCGAGCGTACATACAGCGCGCGGTGCAGAAGCGACGCCTCGCACAATCTCTCGAACGTACGTCGTGGGCCTCCTTTTAAAGAGGTCGAAGAACGGCCGAGCCGTTCACAAGCTACTATGCCCTCTCGAAGGTCGGTTCTCGTCGTCGCCGGCGTTGTCGCGACGGCTTTCGCCCTATACATCTGTATATTATTTGCCGTATCTCAGCCGTCGCTATGGTATTGTCCCGGCGGCCTCGTGGTGCGCAACGAAACCGCTCTCAACAAAGGGACGACCGCCTGAAGCGCGCGTACTTTGACCCGAAACGGGCGGGCAGTTACGGCGGCGTCGACGCTTTGCACCGGGCGACCGTAGTACCCAAGCCGATCGTCGAGCGGTGGCTATCGGAGCAGGAAGCCTATACGCTTCACAAACCGGTCAGACGACGTTTCAAACGACGTTGCGTTACCGTGGGCGGTCGAAACCAGCAGAGGCAAGCCGATCTCGTCGACGTGGCTAAACTGAAAAAACACAACGACGGTATAACGTTCCTATTGACGGTCATCGACGTCTTCTCGAAGCGGGCGCGGTGTGTCCCGTTGAAGGGTAAATCGGCGCTCGTCACGGCTTTCGAGGGCCTGCTGTCGTCGCCGCCGAACGCCCTGCAGACCGACAAGGGGACGAAGTTTCTCAACAGGCCCCTTCAGAAACTTTTGAAGGCGCGCGGCGTCCACCATTTCGTGACGCACACCGAGGAGACCAAAGCGAGTGTCGTGGAGCGCTTCAATCGTACGCTGAAGACGCGCATGTGGAGGTACTTTACGAAGCATCAGACGCTGAGGTACGTGGAGCCGTTGCAGGACTTCGTGCATTCGTACAACAACGCCCACCATCGAAGCATCGGTAGGCCGCCGGCGAGCGTCAACGCCGTGAATCAGGAGAGCGTGTGGCAGAGGCTGTACGACGGCCGCGGGTGTCAAAGAAACAAGCCGAAACTGCGAGAGGAGGACCGCGTACGCATCAGCAAGACGAAGGGGCGTTTCAAGAAGGGGTACATGGCTAACTGGAGCGAAGAGCTCTTCACCGTCGTAGAATCGCATCCGTCCGACCCTCCCTTTTACCGATTGATGGACGACGCCGGAACGATACTGGACGGCACCTTCTACGAGCCGGAGCTACAAAAAGTAATCGTCTCGAAGGATAAACTATATCGGGTGGAGGCTGTTCTACAGAGACGTCGTCGACGACGCGGTAAGGGTGAAGAGGTGCTCGTCAAATGGTCCGGCTATCCGGCCTCGTTTAACAGCTGGATCGACGCCAAGGCGCTCGTGGACTATAAGGGATGACGCGTTGGATGAGACATTCGGGGTGCTGGCGACTGCACGAGGCGGGGCTGTGCAATGGCTTTTCGTTCTTTATAAGGGGATGGTGCTGTATTAGAAGACCGCAGATTAGAAGACCGTGGATTTCGAGACCGCGATCGCCGCGCTACGTTCATACCACCCGTCGGCGAACTCGCTCTATGGTGTTTCTGCGCAATAAAGGACGGCTACCGCCGCCGCCCTCGACGACGACGTCGGCGAACGATAAAGGAAGGACGCCGTAACGTCGGACGGCAGTCGCGTTATAAACACCGTCGAGACGACAGCAGCAGCAGCAGTCGATGCAGCCGAATACCGTCGTCGACTCAGGCGTGTTTGCGAAGAACCCGCCGTCGACTCATGCGTCTCTGTGGATGCGACCGATGCCGTCGACCACTCCTTCGTTACGAACGTGCCGTGGCGTCTCTGCAGCAACGAATGCCCTAAAGCCGAGATCATCTTCCTGTGCCAGATCGTCGTCCTGTACATGGTGATCGTCGTCAGTATATACAATCTAACGCGCGGCCAGGGCGACTCCAACCTGTGGACGGCGCTGCTGAGTAGTTGCCTCGGCTACCTACTACCGAGTCCGTCTATGAGACGCGATGGCGTCGTCTGACTTTTACGTGACGTTGCCGAGCAACGCGTCTATGAAGACACACCCCGAAAACACGTTGACGCACTACACGACGAATCTGCCGCAACGCGTCGACCTGCCGGGGCGGTGGGAATGCGGGCTGGTGTCGCTACAGTACACGCATAGCTGGTACAACGTGAGAGAAGAGGACGCCTACTTCTTCTTGGCTTGCGAGACGGGGGAGGAGGGCCTTTACACCACCGCGGACGGGAGTAAAATTCTGGGCACCATCCCGCACGGCTTTTACAACAGCGCCTTCGAGCTGATGCACAAAATCAACGAGACACTGACGAGACTGAGCACCGATAGAGTCAAGGCGCACCTGGAGTACAGCCCCGTCTCTAATCGGATGACGATGCGCCTATCGGCGGGCGTCGAATTTAACATGCTCCCGCGGAGCCACCTGAAAAAGATACTAGGCTTCGAGTCGGACCGTATCGCGAGTTACGTGGCGCCGTCGAGCGACTATGACGGCCTGCCCGTAGGGTATACCTTCGAGTTCGAGGGGGACCACACGGTGGACATGAACGGCGGCGTCGACACCATGTACGTGTACACGGACATCGTGGAGCCGCGCATCGTCGGCGACGTATTCGCCCCCCTCCTCCGATCCGTGCCCGTATACGGTTCGAACGGGTACATCGTATCGAACGTCTTCGACCGCGTCCAATACGCGCCGCTCCTGCGTCGCCAATTCGATTCGATCGAGATAGATATAAGAGACGACATCGGTCAGCCGATACCATTCGAGCACGGAAAAGTCGTGACGACGCTTCACATCAGACGCTGCAAGTGGAAACGGTTCTGACGATGGCGGTGCTAGCGAGAAGCGGGCGCAACGTGTACGAAGACAACTACACTCGGCAGGTCGGCGGCAACCTGCCGGTGTTCGTCGGCGGCAGATCGAAGCGGGGACAAGGACTGGGTAATCTCTTCGGCAGCCTATTTCGAAGCGCCATGCCGTTCATCAAGAGAGTGGCCGTAGCGCTGGGCAAGCGCGCTCTCAATACGGGCGTGCGCGTGGCGCGGGACGTCGTCGCCGGCGGCAATTTGAAACAGTCGGTAAAGCGACGCGCGAAGGAGGCGGGCGCCGACCTTCTCGACGGGCTGTTGAACTCGCCGCCGCCGCCGAAAAAGCGACGACGACGACGCATAAAACCGACGGACGACGACCATTAAGAAGAAGCGCCGTCGAAAGGAACAG
>JAHLWY010000332.1:0-120295 GCA_020002185.1 Paraescarpia echinospica | reverse complement strand
TTTAAATACGTTCTGTGAATGTTCAGCTATCTGAAACCAGTAGTGGTTTTAAAATAGAGGATGGGATGGTATACGAGGTGAATCTTTATGATAGTATATCTGTCTTAAGTCACGTTCGTCACAAAGACCCACACTTGATTAACATCCCATAGTCATAGCATATACAGTGTACTGTACACTAGATGCCGCTCAATAGTGTGCGCAAGTTTGTCTGTGCGTGTCAGTGTACATGTGTTTATGCGTGCGCGCATGTGTTCGTGTGTGCGTGGGTGTGCTCGTGCGTGTGAGTTTTGCCCGAACAAAGGAGGTGCTAAATTTGACATTCTTTGTAAACCTCCAAGCGTGGTTCTAAATGGGAGATTTTTAGTTCACCTCAAGGTGTGTAGTTGAGGGTCTAAAATATACCACACGGACACAATAAACCGAGCTATGGGTCTGGTGTGCGTGTGTTCGTGCGCGCACGCGTGTGTGTGCATGTGTGAGTGTGTCAGTGCGTACATGCATGCGTGTGTGCGTGCGAGCGCGTGCGTGTGAGTGTGTTGTAAGAGTATGAGTGTGTATGTGTGTGTGTGTGTGTGTGTGTGTGTGTGCGTGTGTGCGTGTGTGATATTAATTGCGAATGTATGTATGTATGTATGTAATAAAGTATGTATTTGTGTGTGTGTGTGTGTGTGTATGTGTGTGTGTGTGTGTGTGTGTGTGTGTGTGTGTGTGTGTACGTATGTACGTGTGTATATATATATGTGTGTATGTATGTGTGTGTATGTGTGTATGTATGTATGTATGTATGTGTGTGTATATGTATGTATGTATGTGTTGTGTATGCATGCATGTATGTGTGTGTGTGTGTGTGTGTTTGTCTGTATGCGCGTGCGTTTGCGTGCGTTTGTGTGTGCGTGTGTTTGAATGCGTGTGTCATGTGTACGCATGTATGACAGTGTGCGTCAATGCGTGCGTGCATGTGTATGAGTGCCCGTGAGTGTAATTTATTAGATGCACCAATGGAAGACCATTAAAATTACAACGCTCATTGAGCAGTCATTATGCCATGTTATTATCGTGCCAGCTTATGTCGTGACGTGAACATGTTCATATCGAGACAATCGTGTTTTAAATATATTTATGTGACCACGGATTCGCTTGTTTTGGCACACATGGAAACTAATACTGCGTGACAACTAATCATCGTTCACTTAGGAGACTATTGTCATTGCTATATCATAATTATTATAGGCGCAACATGATAAAGATGCGACAAAAAAGGCCAAGAACGCATTTGTAAATCTCAAATAAAGGACTGATTAATGAATGATTTAAGTTAAGGTTCTTGAGGAGTTTATAAAATGGCTGTGACTGTGGTAAGCACGACATTTCGTTGATGCTGAAGCTAATTAATATCAAGTGGTGGGCGTTTTGAAAACGCCATTTTTAGGATCTCCGTTAAAAATAAAACGACTAACTTTGTTAGAACATTTTTCAGTGACATATGACATTAAACATCTTTGACATGACAGTGACAACACAGGTCACAAAGACAAGTATGACAGTAACAACACAGATCACAAAGACAGACAAGACAGTGACAACACAGGTCACGAAGACAGACATGACAGTGACAACACAAGTCACAAAGACAAGTATGACAGTAACAACACAGGTCACAAAGACATACATGACAGTGACAACACAGGTCACAAAGACAGACATGACAGTGGCAACACAGGTCACAAAGACAAGTATGACAGTAACAACACAGGTCACAAAGACATACATGACAGTGACAACACAGATCACAAAGACAAGTATGACAGTAACAACACAGGTCACAAAGACATACATGACAGTGACAACACAAGTCACAAAGACAAGTATGGCAGTAACAACACAGGTCACAAAGACATACATGACAGTGACAACACATGTCACAAAGACAGACATGACAGTGACAACACAGGTCACAAAGACAAGTATGACAGTAACAACACAGGTCACAAAGACAGACATGACAGTGACAAAACAAGTCACAAAGACAAGTATTTCAGTAACAACACAGGTCACAACGACATACATGACAGTGACAACACAGGTCACAAAGACAGACATGACAGTGACAACACAGGTCACAAAGACAAGTATGACAGTAACAACACAGGTCACAAAGACATACATGACAGTGACAACACAGGTCACAAAGACAGACATGACAGTGACAACACAGGTCACAAAGACAAGTGTGATAGTAACAACACAGGTCACAAAGACATACATGACAGTGACAACACAGGTCACAAAGACAAGCATGACAGTAACAACACAGGTCACAAAGATAGACATGAGAGTGACAACACATGTCGCAAAGATAGACATGACATGACAACGCAGGTCGCAAAGATAGACATGACAGTGGCAACACAGGTCACAAAGACAGACATGGCAGTGACAACACAGGTCACAAAGACAGACATGACAGTGACAACACAGGTCACAAAGATAGACATGGCAGTGACAACACAGGTCACAAAGACAGACATGGCAGTGACAACACAGGTCACAAATATATACATGACAGTGGCAACACAGGTCACAAAGATAGACATGGCAGTGACAACACAGGTCACAAAGACAGACATGACAGTGACAACACAGGTCACAAAGACAGACATGACAGTGGCAATACAGATCACAAAGACAAGTATGACATAGGATTACTCCCCTGTTGAGTACAGAGTAGAACAATTAAAGCTGGGCCACATAGGATTACTCCCCTGTTGAGTACAGAGTAGAACAATTAAAGCTGGGCCACATAGGATTACTCCCCTGTTGGGTACAGAGTAAAACAATTAAAGCTGGGCCACATAGGATTACTCCCCTGTTGGGTACAGAGTAGAACAATTAAAGCTGGGCCACATAGGATTACTCCCCTGTTGAGTACAGAGTAGAACAATTAAAGCTGGGCCACATAGGATTACTCCCCTGTTGAGTACAGAGTAGAACAATTAAAGCTGGGCCACATACGATTACTCCCCTGTTGAGTACAGAGTAGAACAATTAAAGCTCGGTCACATAGGATTACTCCCCTGTTGAGTACAGAGTAGAACAATTAAAGCTGGGCCACATAGGATTACTCCTCTGTTGAGTACAGAGTAGAACAATTAAAGCTGGGCCACATAGGATTACTCCCCTGTTGAGTACAGAGTAGAACAATTAAAGCTGGGCCACATAGGATTACTCCCCTGTTGAGTACAGAGTAGAACAATTAAAGCTGGGCCACATAGAATTACTCCCCTGTTGGGTACAGAGTAGAACAATTAAAGCTGGGCCACATAGGATTACTCCCCTGTTGAGTACAGAGTAGAACAATTAAAGCTGGGCCACATAGAATTACTCCCCTGTTGGGTACAGAGTAGAACAATTAAAGCTGGGCCACATAGGATTACTCCCCTGTTGGGTACAGAGTAGAACAATTAAAGCTGGGCCACATAGGATTACTCCCCTGTTGAGTACAGAGTAGAACAATTAAAGCTGGGCCACATGGGATTACTCCCCTGTTGGGTACAGAGTAGAACAATTAAAGCTGGGCCACATAGGATTACTCCCCTGTTGAGTACAGAGTAGAACAATTAAAGCTGGGCCACATAGGATTACTCCCCTGTTGAGTACAGAGTAGAACAATTAAAGCTGGGCCACATAGGATTGCTCCCCTGTTGAGTACAGAGTAGAACAATTAAAGCTGGGCCACATAGGATTACTCCCCTGTTGGGTACAGAGTAGAACAATTAAAGCTGGGCCACATAGGATTACTCCCCTGTTGTGTACAGAGTAGAACAATTAAAGCTGGGCCACATAGGATTACTCCCCTGTTGGGTACAGAGTAGAACAATTAAAGCTGGGCCACATAGGATTACTCCCCTGTTGAGTACAGAGTAGAACAATTAAAGCTGGGCCACATAGGATTACTCCCTGTTGAGTACAGAGTAGAACAATTAAAGCTGGGCCACATAGGATTACTCCCCTGTTGAGTACAGAGTAGAACAATTAAAGCTGGGCCACATGTACAACATCATCAATGGTAATGCACCAGCACATTTAAGAGAAAAGGTTAATATGAAGCAATTAACACAAGAGAAAGTGAATTCCAAGACTTAAGACTTCTGGACAAACTTCCTTTCTACATACAAGCATATCTATATATGCCACTGGAATACTTTGCCATTTGAAACTAAACAATGTCGCTCTAAAACTAGTTTTGTTAAAACAGGTGATGTATGTTATATAGTCACTTGGTTGCCTAGAAACACAACATTTATGTTATACTTTATAATGATTAAATCCGGTTTTTGAAAAACTTAATAATACTATATTTTATTATGTGTAGGATAATAACTTTGTCTAAATAGTTTACATACTTTATTAGAATACTAACATTTTAATGTTTTCCTATCTTCTTTTAAAAATATGTATTTATTGTATTTTATTTATTATATGTCTGTTTTATTATTATTTATTTTTTATTGTCAATATTAATTTATTACTATGTTTGAAGACCACATTGGAAATAAGTGTACTTACAATATGTGTGCTTTAATGTGTTATCATTGGTACTATTATATCTATTCTAGCTACATCTATATAATTTCACGGAATAAACTCACTCGCTCACTCGCTCCCTCCCTCGCTCGCTCGCTCGCTCAGCAGTATCATTAATTAATAACTCAAGATGGTGAAATTATTTATAATAATCAATTATATAGACCAAGATGAACACAAATACCGTATAAATTGTGTATATTTTATAACAATTCCAGAAAGGAGTCGCTTAGGCTATTTGGAAACATTCTTGTGGTCAGCTCCAGCACCACAGAATAGCGCGCTAGAGCCTAGACGCGTTATTCACTACGTCCACGAAGTGTTGTCTCTGTCTGGAATATGTGGATTATTAACGCAAGATCAAGACGATCGGATTATGTCGGAATGAGTGCCATATTTGTATATATCAATGGGTTGTAATGAGGATGACGTTGGCAGCAAGAGAAACAACGAACTGTCGTCAGCACGTGATTTGTCATTGAATGTTGGAGGTAAGCCTATAGGACTAAGACTACTGTCTAGACTAGGCCTAACCCTAGGCTAGGGTACTGGCGTAAGACGCCATCACCATTTGATTCCCTTTCAAACGGTTTGTGCACTTTCTGTGTGAGGCTAGTGGCTGCTACCCTTTACCATATGACTAAATGTTACATAAGTCGAATATATTGATCATACGGAATGTGAATGTCCGACAAGGTTAATTTTGTTGAAGTCAAACAAATTACGCAAGCAGTTTTTTGAAACATGTCAGTATAAATACGAGAGGTGGCAGCACCCGAGGTTGCCACATCAGTGCAAATAGGTGATGGTGATGAACATATGTACAGGCCGACCTGCGAGTCGAACACGTTAATCAAAACATGCCGTTTTTTTTTTACAAATGTCAGAAGAACCTTGTGCGACATAGTAGGCACTTCAACAACAAAATAAATATATCAGAACATTGGGAATGTGCTTAAATTAAAGGTAATAGCTTAAGGATAAGGATAATTAGTCCCAACAGAATAGCCATAGGCATAGCCATTGACATAGTCATAGACATAGTAAGACGACACATTTTTTAGATATACACACAAATTATCAGATATTGTAATGTAAAACATACAGTACAAATTTATATAAAATAAACAGAATATATATATATAAAATTGAGAGACAGAAAACAAAAACAAATAGCAAGAAAACAATTGCTGTGGGACGGGAGACTCCTACAGTCCTACTAAGTCTGAGACTAAGATCACAATTGATCTCTATCACACGAGCCACCCAAAACTAAAATTATAAATTCTTTGTTTCTAATCCTAAGTTTTATTAAGAAAAAAAAGAAAAAGATATGTGATAAACTTTTTTATTGTGTTTCTCTGACATACCGTGTGTGATGATTGTTTTGTTGATGTGTGTTGTGTACGTGTGTGGTCGTGTCAGCACGTGTGGTCATGTCAGCATGTGTGGTCGTGTCAGCATGTGTGTTGTGTGTTGTGTACGTGTGTGGTCGTGTCAGCATGTGTGTTGTGTGTTGTGTACGTGTGTGGTCGGGTCAGCATGTGTGTTGTATGTTGTGTACGTGTGTGGTTGTGTCAGCACGTGTGTTGTGTGTTGTGTACGTGTGTGGTCGTGTCAGCATGTGTGTTGTGTTGTGTACGTGTGTGGTTGTGTCAGCATGTGTGTTGTGTGTTATGTACGTGTGTGGTCGTGTCAGCACGTGTGTGGTCGTGTCAGCACGTGTGGTCGTGTCAGCATATGTGGTCGTGTCAGCATGTGTGGTCGTGTCAGCATGTGTGGTCGTGTCAGCATGTGTTCAAGTATACATATTGAAACAGTTGCATTGTACTTTTATAGAATGTGTTGCACACATTCATGATACAATTAATTTAGTTGATATATGTAGCAATTTAATATAGTGCACGTGACGTTATATTGTTGTAGCACATATCAGCCATTCCAGGGTGACTTCCGTGACAAAGCTACTCAAATTGTAGTGATATTGTTCTACTGCATCTAAATTTCTGAACAAATCTGAACTGTTGTACACTTATTTGAAAGACCACGAACAGCTCTTTAAGAAACTGCAAGAGGATGGCGATCAACGCACTAGTTGAGCAGATGTGTAAAGAAGAGGGGGTGGGATTCGTAGATTTATGGGGCTACTTTGTTGGGAGGGAAGATATGTACATGAGAGATGGCCTCCATCTAAGTGGAAAGGGGGCAGCAGTTTTCTCAGAGAACTAGCTGCAATCTGTTGACAGTGGGACAGGCTGCATCTAGTTAAACTAGATTCGCAGTGGGGATTCACAGAGAAGCCTGAAACTCGAGGCATAGATAGACAGCAGAAATAAATCAGCAAAGAACATCCTGGAAAACTGTTCTGAATCAGGATATAAATGTGTTTGTTTAAATGCAAGGAGCATAGTAAACAAAAGAAGTGAACTAAACATTATGGTAGAAGATATTGACCCTCACATAATAGGTATAACTGAATCATGGGCCACCACTGATATATCAGATGCTGAATTGGGACTAACAGGCTATGTAATGTTCAGGAAAGATAGAAAAGGAAGAAGGGGATGTGGAGTTATTTTATATGTTAAAGAATCTATCCAGGCTTATGAAATAAAATTAGACAGAGAAGCAGATTATGAAGACGCTGTTTGGTGTAACATAGTTACAGAAAACTCAACGTTAACGGTGGGGTTAGTTTATTGAAGTCCAAACATAAGTGTAGAAGAGAATGAAAAAGTACAAAACGCTCTAAGAGAAGTTAGCAAACGGGACTGTATTAATATGGTAGATTTTAACCATGGTCATATACAATGGAAATCTCTACAGAGTACGGAGAGTGAGGACCACAAGTTTTTAGTTTTAGTACAAGACAGTTTCCTTGCTCAACATGTGCTACAGCCAACCAGGGGTGAGAATGTGTTAGAGTTAGACATAGTTTTTTCCTCACAGAATGAATTAGTTCACAATGTCAAGATATATGAGCCACTGGGGAGTAGTAATCACAACCAGATACATGTTACCATCAAAGTAAAATCAGAAAGAAATAATAAAAACAGTTCAGGAGAAATTTTTACAAAGGAATATATAAGGATATGAGGAAATATTTCGCAAAGATAAACTGGAACAACACACTGAAGAATAAGTCGGCAACAGAATGCTGGAATATCTTAAATAATGAAATAGAATGCATCGTCGATAAATTTGTTCCCTTCAAAAAACAAGGAAAAAGGTCCAGAAATAAATACTTATCGAAAGAAGCCATTAGAAAAATTAAGTACAAACAAACGATGTGAAAGTCATATAGATGTACTGGAAATGATGAAGACTACAACATTGATAAAGAAGCACTAAACCAAGCTTCAACTGAAATTAGAAATTCTAAGAGAAGCTACGAACAAAAATTAGCTTGTAATATAAAACAAGACAGCAAGAGTTTTTATGCATATGTTCGGAGTAAACAGAAAGTTCAGGATAAGGTCGGTCCTCTAGAAGATAGTGCTGGAAATATAATATCAGAGGGATTCTTAATGGCAGAAGACCTGAATAAGTATTTTAGTTCAGTGTTTACCAGGGAAGATATTAGTTCACTGCCAGTACCAGAGGCTAAGTTCAAGGGGGCAGAATCAGACTATTTAGGACAGTTAATTGTAACCCGGGAAATTGTAGCTTAGAAAATTAGGGCTTTGAAGGATAATAAATCACCTGGAGTAGATGGGATTCTGCCCAAACTACTACTGGAAATTGTAGAACAAATTAGCATACCACGTGCAACAGTTTTCAATTTGTCATTAGAAGAGGGAGTGGTTTCTTTAGAATGGTAAGAAGTCAGAGAACTACAGACCAGTGAGTTTAATGTCAGTGATTTGCAAATTATTAGAAAAACTAATTAAAGATCACATGGTGGATTTTCTTGTTAAACATAACTTGTTAAACCCATCTCAACATGGGTTTCTAAAAGCGAGGTCATGCTTAACAAATATGTTATGTTTTTTGGAAGATATCACTAAGTGGGTAGACGAGGGATCACTAGTAGATCTACTTAGATTTTCAGAAAGCTTTCGACAAAGTCTCATCAAAGATTACTGCTTAAACTAAAGGCCCGTGGCATAGGAAATGGTTTAATTAACTGGATAGAAAAATGGCTAATTGACAGAAGACAACGTGTAGTAGTTGATGGGGAGGCTTCAAACTGGAAATCAATTTTGAGTGGGGTACCACAGGGATCAGTAATGGGACCTATATTATTCTTAATATATATCAACAATTTGGACGATGATATAACAAGCAAGGTGTTGAAATTTGCGGATAATACAAAATTGTTTAGAAGGATTAAAATTTAAATGTGATGAAGATGGACAACATTTACAAGATGATCTTGACAGGTTGATAAAATGGTCTGAAAGATGGCAAATGTTGTTCAACTTTGGGAAATGTAAATGCCTCCACACAGTACATGGGAATGAAGATGTACAATATTCAGTGGGAGGTTCTGTACTAAGTATTACTGTAAAAAAAGGACTTAGGGTTAACCATTAATGCTGATATGAAGGTTTCAGAGCAGTGTGATATTGCCGCTTCAAAGGGAAATCAAATCCAAAAACGTATAAGGAAAAAGAGCTAATAATACCGCTGTACAAAACAATAGTTAGGGCTCATTTAGAATATTGTATTCAAGCGTGGAGGCCACATCACAGGAAGGACATAGATATGCTAGAAAGAGTACAGAGGAGAGCGACTAAAATGATACAAAAACTGAGGGATCTTATATATGAAATACGTCTAAAAGAATGTGGTTTAACAACACTAGAGACCAGGAGATTGAGAGGAGACCAGATAGAAGTGTTTAAAATGTTGAATGGTTATGAAAATATTGATAGAAAGATCACAATTTCTCAGTTAAGAAAGATAGAAGGACCAGAGGAAATGAAGTTACATTAGTAAAGGAGCAGAGTAGATTAGATATAAGAAAGTTCTCATTCTCACAAAGGACTGTAAATGAATGGAACAGATTATCTCCTGATTGTGTTGGTGCTACTAGCGTGAATATATTTAAAAATAAAATTAACACACCTTAAAAGGGCGGGATACATGTAGATAAAAAAAGTATTGGACTCTCGATAAGCCAAAAGGCTTCCTTGTCCACCTGCCATCTAGAGTTAATTTTCTGGATGGCAATCTTGTTAAATCTTAATTTAGCCAAAACATTTGTCAATCCTATCAAAAATTTCATGGGAAAAATAAGATGTGAAAAACGTGACTTCTATGACATCTGCTATTGCAAATATATAGACTGAGTATATGTTTCATCAATTTCGTAGCCTCCTAGGAGAGATACACTATTTTGTTTCACATAATTGGCTACTTGGAGGTTTGAAAATTCCTAAATGAGGCAAGCTATCAAGAATCAGTTATTTTATGTTTTTAGAGAGTATTGGATGTGCGTGACTTCTATGACAGAAAAAACGTGACTTCCGTGACGAGTACTATTGCATTCTAAATAAGCGTATATGTGCGGCTATTTATTTGGACTAAAAATCCCAGCCTATACGGTCTTATTCGGGTCTGTACACTTATTTAATGTTGGCAGTTCCACTCTATGTGTTTTTTATTTGGGTCTACGGTTATCTACTCTTATTAGTTCCACCCTATACGTTTTTTAGTAGTTACTACATGTATTTAGTTAGTGCTCTTCGTTCTTACGGCGACGTTGTTTACGCCGGTCACCCACGCCAATCATGGCAGATAGTGATCTTTTCGCCCCCAAAAAAATGTTAAAATACACACATGCACAAAAGGCTCACTTAGGGAACCTGTGTACTAAATATAAAGGTTTGTTATGTTTTATTGGGATCATGTTGTGGTCAGGACGTTGGTATTATGGCTAGAAAAGTTGTAAAACGAACCATAATGGATTACTCCATTTATGTATTTAGGGGTGGCAGGCTTGGCAGAATTAACTACATTATCTTAAGGAATTATAGATATATTTCATTTGCAGCAATGTAGACCTGTGCTACTGGCAACAGATAAAGACGGAGATGGAAGGATAGGTCAATTAAAATGAATGGTATGCCAACCGAGGACTGTACCAGCAACTTGACTACCCACTAAAATGAACCGTCATAATTTAATCACTGTAACTTTAAGTCGGCTGTGAAAAAGGTCAGATGTGCAGATGATGGATTCACAAAGTGCTACACAAACACATACGATAAAAAGGCAATAGTTTTAATTTTTAAGAAGAATAAGTATCTTGTTTGAAGTGTTGACATTCCAGGCAAAAAGAAACAGTGCAGTGCTTCCGTATAGCCAAGCAACTAAGTAGTCGTCTTAGACTTAGTCTTATCAGTGCATACTATACATTTATATGACAGACATGACAGTGACAACACAAGTCACAAAGACAAGTATGACAGTAACAACACAGGTCACAAAGACATACATGACAGTGACAACACAGGTCACAAAGACAGACATGACAGTGACAACACAAGTCACAAAGACAGACATGACAGTAACAACACAGGTCACAAAGACATACATGACAGTAACAACACAGGTCACAAAGACATACATGACAGTGACAACACAGGTCACAAAGACAGACATGACAGTGACAACACAAGTCACAAAGACAAGTATGACAGTAACAACACAGGTCACAAAGACATACATGACAGTGACAACACAGGTCACAAAGACAGACATGACAGTGGCAACACAGGTCACAAAGACAGGCATGGCAGTGACAACACAGGTCACAAAGACAAGTATTTCAGTAACAACACAGGACACAAAAACATACATGACAGTGACAACACAGGTCACAAAGACATACATGACAGTGACAACACAGGTCACAAAGACAAGTATGACAGTAACAACACAGGTCACAAAGACATACATGACAGTGACCACACAGGTCACAAAGACAAGCATGACAGTAAAACACAAGTCGCAAAGATAGACATGACAGTGACAACACAGGTCACAAAGACGGACATGACAGTGGCATCACAGGTCACAAAGACAGACATGGCAGTGACAACACAGGTCACAAAGACAAGTATGACAGTAACAACACAGGTCACAAAGACATATATGACAGTGACAACACAGGTCACAAAGACATACATGACAGTGACAACACAGGTCACAAAGACAGACATGACAGTGACAACACAAGTCACAAAGACAAGTATGGCAGTAACAACACAGGTCACAAAGACATATATGACAGTGACAGCACAGGTCACAAAGACAGACATGACAGTGACAACACAGGTCACAAAGACATACATGACAGTGACAACACAGGTCACAAAGACAGACATGACAGTGACAACACAGGTCACAAAGACAAGTATGATAGTAACAACACAGGTCACAAAGACATACATGACAGTGACAACACAAGTCACAAAGACAAGTATGGCAGTAACAACACAGGTCACAAAGACATATATGACAGTGACAACACAGGTCACAAAGACATATATGACAGTGACAGCACAGGTCACAAAGACAGACATGACAGTGACAACACAGGTCACAAAGACATACATGACAGTGACAACACAGGTCACAAAGACAGACATGACAGTGACAACACAGGTCACAAAGACAAGTATGATAGTAACAACACAGGTCACAAAGACATACATGACAGTGACAACACAGGTCACAAAGACAAGCATGACAGTAACAACACAGGTCGCAAAGATAGACATGACAGTGACAACACAGGTCGCAAAAATAGACATGACAGTGGCAACACAGGTCACAAAGATATACATGGCAGTGACAACATAGGTCACAAAGATAGACATGAGAGTGAAAACACATGTCGCAAAGATAGACATGACAGTGACAACACAGTTTACAAAGATAGACATGGCAGTGACAACACAGGTCACAAAGACAGACATGACAGTGGCAATACAGATCACAAAGATATACATGATATAGTGACAATTAACACAGGTCACAAAGATAGACATGACAGTGACAACGTAGGTCGCAAAGATAGACATGGCAGTGACAACACAGGTCACAAAGACAGACATGACAGTGGCAATACAGATCACAAAGATATACATGATAGTGACAATTAACACAGGTCACAAAGATAGACATTACAGTGACAACACAGGACACAAAAATAGACATTACAGTGACAATACAGATCACAAAGATATACATGATATAGTGACAACACAGTTTACAAAGATAGACATGGCAGTGACAACACAGGTCACAAAGACAGACATGACAGTGGCAATACAGATCACAAAGATATACATGATATAGTGACAATTAACACAGGTCACAAAGATAGACATGACAGTGACAACGTAGGTCGCAAAGATAGACATGGCAGTGACAACACAGGTCACAAAGACAGACATGACAGTGGCAATACAGATCACAAAGATATACATGATAGTGACAATTAACACAGGTCACAAAGATAGACATTACAGTGACAACACAGGACACAAAAATAGACATTACAGTGACAACACAGGTCACAAAAATTGACATTACAGTGACAACACAGGTCACAAAGACAAACAAAACAGTGACAATGCTGACCATGTAGACACACACAATGGTGACATTGGCAGCAGCAAAGCCAACAAGTAACACAGTGAACGTGTTAGCTTGTGTAACTGATAGTAATTGAGAAAGATGGTCATCAGCATCACAACTCTAGAGGTGAACTTCATCCAATTACCTGGCAAGTTGCCAAGGAACGTCATCCAACTACATATGCCATGTTGCCAAGAACATGTGCTTTTCAAAAAAAAATTCGCCACCACGCCGGCTATTATACTTAAATATATACTGAAAACGATATGTCTACCCTCCAATTGCACACACCTTTCACAATCGACAAAAATACACATTAATCGTCTCATAACATTTATATTTCCACCCGCCATTGACGCTCGCCGCAAAAAAAACATTCACTCTCACTAACATTTAATACTATGTCTGCCCCCCAGAGAAATTGCCCCCCTGCCCCCTGCATGTTCCCTTGTTTATGATGGGGTCTCAGTAACCTGAAAAGATAAGCAGCCCCACTAGTGCACAGATCGTTAACTGCAGCGCAGCAAGCGATTATCAGACTTGTGTTGAATGCTCCACCACGGTTTAATGTTGATGCAAATGAATTTAAGTGCATAGGATTACTCCCCTGTTGACTACAGAGTAGAACAATTAAAGCTGGGCCACATAGGATTACTCCCCTGTTGAGTACAGAGTAGAACAATTAAAGCTGGGCCACATAGGATTACTCCCCTGTTGAGTACAGAGTAGAACAATTAAAGCTGGGCCACATAGGATTACTCCCCTGTTGGGTACAGAGTAGAACAATTAAAGCTGGGCCACATAGGATTACTCCCATGTTGGGTACAGAGTAGAACAATTAAAGCTGGGCCACATAGGATTACTCCCCTGTTGAGTACAGAGTAGAACAATAAAAGCTGGGCCACATAGGATTACTCCCCTGTTGGGTACAGAGTAGAACAATTAAAGCTGGGCCACATAGGATTACTCCCCTGTTGAGTACAGAGTAGAACAATTAAAGCTGGGCCACATAGGATTACTCCCCTGTTGGGTACAGAGTAGAACAATTAAAGCTGGGCCACATAGGATTACTCCCCTGTTGGGTACAGAGTAGAACAATTAAAGCTGGGCCACATAGGATTACTCCCCTGTTGAGTACAGAGTAGAACAATTAAAGCTGGGCCACATAGGATTACTCCCTGTTGGGTACAGAGTAGAACAATTAAAGCTGGGCCACATAGGATTACTCCCCTGTTGAGTACAGAGTAGAACAATTAAAGGTGGGCCACATAGGATTACTCCCCTGTTGAGTACAGAGTCGAACAATTAAAGGTGGGCCACATAGGATTACTCCCCTGTTGGGTACAGAGTAGAACAATTAAAGCTGGGCCATATAGGATTACTCCCCTGTTGAGTACAGAGTAGAACAATTAAAGCTGGGCCACATAGGATTACTCCCCTGTTGGGTACAGAGTAGAACAATTAAAGCTGGGCCACACAGGATTACTCCCCTGTTGGGTACAGAGTAGAACAATTAAAGCTGGGCCACACAGGATTACTCCCCTGTTGGGTACAGAGTAGAACAATTAAAGCTGGGCCACACAGGATTACTCCCCTGTTGAGTACAGAGTAGAACAATTAAAGCTGGGCCACATAGGATTACTCCCCTGTTGAGTACAGAGTAGAACAATTAAAGATGGGCCACATAGGATTACTCCCCTGTTGGGTACAGAGTAGAACAATTAAAGCTGGGCCACATAGGATTACTCCCCTGTTGAGTACAGAGTAGAACAATTAAAGCTGGGCCACATAGGATTACTCCCCTGTTGAGTACAGAGTAGAACAATTAAAGCTAGGCCACATAGGATTACTCCCCTGTTGAGTACAGAGTAGAACAATTAAAGCTGGGCCACATAGGATTACTCCCCTGTTGAATACAGAGTAGAACAATTAAAGCTGGGCCACATAGGATTACTCCCCTGTTGAGTACAGAGTAGAACAATTAAAGCTGGGCCACATAGGATTACTCCCTGTTGGGTACAGAGTAGAACAATTAAAGCTGGGCCACATAGGATTACTCCCCTGTTGAGTACAGAGTAGAACAATTAAAGCTGGGCCACATAGGATTTACTCTCCCCTGTTGGGTACAGAGTAGAACAATTAAAGCTACAGGCCACATGGGATTATCTCCTGTTGAGTACAAGTGGGAACAATTAAAGCTGGAGCCACATGGGATTACTCTCCTGTTGGGTTACAGAGTAGAACAATTAAAGCTAAGGCCACATGGGATTACTCCCTGTTGAGTACAGAGGTAGAACAATTAGAAGAGTGGGCCACATGCAGTTATCTGTTGAGTACAGAGTCGAACAGTTAAAAGGTGGGCCACATGGGATTACTCCCTGTTGGAGTACAGAGTAGAACAATGAGTGTTAAAGCTGGGCCACATGGGATTCTCCCCCTGTTGAGTACAGGTAGAGACAATTAAAGCTGGGCCACATAGGATTACTCCTATTTGGGTACAGAGTAGAACAATTAAAGCTGGGCCACATACGATTACTCCCCTGTTGAGTACAGAGTAGAACAATTAAAGCTCGGTCACATAGGATTACTCCCCTGTTGAGTACAGAGTAGAACAATTAAAGCTGGGCCACATAGGATTACTCCCCTGTTGAGTACAGAGTAGAACAATTAAAGCTGGGCCACATAGGATTACTCCCTGTTGGGTACAGAGTAGAACAATTAAAGCTGGGCCACATAGGATTACTCCCCTGTTGAGTACAGAGTAGAACAATTAAAGCTGGGCCACATAGGATTACTCCCCTGTTGAGTACAGAGTAGAACAATTAAAGCTGGGCCACATAGGATTACTCCCCTGTTGAGTACAGAGTAGAACAATTAAAGCTGGGCCACATAGGATTACTCCCCTGTTGAGTACAGAGTAGAACAATTAAAGCTGGGCCACATGGGATTACTCCCCTGTTGGGTACAGAGTAGAACAATTAAAGCTGGGCCACATAGGATTACTCCCCTGTTGGGTACAGAGTAGAACAATTAAAGCTGGGCCACATAGGATTACTCCCCTGTTGAGTACAGAGTAGAACAATTAAAGCTGGGCCACATACGATTACTCCCCTGTTGAGTACAGAGTAGAACAATTAAAGCTGGGCCACATAGGATTACTCCCCTGTTGAGTACAGAGTAGAACAATTAAAGCTGGGCCACATAGGATTACTCCCCTGTTGAGTACAGAGTAGAACAATTAAATCTGGGCCACATAGGATTATTCCCCTGTTGGGTACAGAGTAGAACAATTAAAGCTGGGCCACATAGGATTACTCCCCTGTTGGGTACAGAGTAGAACAATTAAAGCTGGGCCACATAGGATTACTCCCCTGTTGAGTACAGAGTAGAACAATAAAAGCTGGGCCACATAGGATTACTCCCCTGTTGGGTACAGAGTAGAACAATTAAAGCTGGGCCACATAGGATTACTCCCCTGTTGGGTACAGAGTAGAACAATTAAAGCTGGGCCACATAGGATTACTCCCCTGTTGAGTACAGAGTAGAACAATTAAAGCTGGGCCACATAGGATTACTCCCCTGTTGAGTACAGAGTAGAACAATTAAAGCTGGGCCACATAGGATTACTCCCCTGTTGAGTACAGAGTAGAACAATTAAAGCTGGGCCACATAGGATTACTCCCCTGTTGGGTACAGAGTAGAACAATTAAAGCTGGGCCACATAGGATTACTCCCCTGTTGGGTACAGAGTAGAACAATTAAAGCTGGGCCACATAGGATTACTCCCCTGTTGGGTACAGAGTAGAACAATTAAAGCTGGGCCACATAGGATTACTCCCCTGTTGAGTACAGAGTAGAACAATTAAAGGTGGGCCACATAGGATTACTCCCCTGTTGAGTACAGAGTAGAACAATTAAAGCTGGGCCACATAGGATTACTCCCCTGTTGAGTACAGAGTAGAACAATTAGTAAGCTGGGCCACATAGGATTACTCCCCTGTTGAGTACAGAGTAGAACAATTAAAGCTGGGCCACATAGGATTACTCCCCTGTTGAGTACAGAGTAGAACAATTAAAGCTGGGCCACATAGGATTACTCCCCTGTTGGGTACAGAGTAGAACAATTAAAGCTGGGCCACATAGGATTACTCCCCTGTTGGGTACAGAGTAGAACAATTAAAGCTGGGCCACATAGGATTACTCCCCTGTTGAGTACAGAGTAGAACAATTAAAGCTGGGCCACATAGGATTACTCCCCTGTTGAGTACAGAGTAGAACAATTAAAGGTGGGCCACATAGGATTACTCCCCTGTTGAGTACAGAGTCGAACAATTAAAGGTGGGCCACATAGGATTACTCCCCTGTTGGGTACAGAGTAGAACAATTAAAGCTGGGCCACATAGGATTACTCCCCTGTTGAGTACAGAGTAGAACAATTAAAGCTGGGCCACATAGGATTACTCCCCTGTTGGGTACAGAGTAGAACAATTAAAGCTGGGCCACATAGGATTACTCCCCTGTTGGGTACAGAGTAGAACAATTAAAGCTGGGCCACATAGGATTACTCCCCTGTTGGGTACAGAGTAGAACAATTAAAGCTGGGCCACATAGGATTACTCCCCTGTTGAGTACAGAGTAGAACAATTAAAGCTGGGCCACATAGGATTACTCCCCTGTTGAGTACAGAGTAGAACAATTAAAGCTGGGCCACATAGGATTACTCCCCTGTTGAGTACAGAGTAGAACAATTAAAGCTGGGCCACATAGGATTACTCCCCTGTTGGGTACAGAGTAGAACAATTAAAGCTGGGCCACATAGGATTACTCCCCTGTTGGGTACAGAGTAGAACAATTAAAGCTGGGCCACATAGGATTACTCCCCTGTTGAGTACAGAGTAGAACAATTAAAGCTGGGCCACATAGGATTACTCCCCTGTTGAGTACAGAGTAGAACAATTAAAGCTGGGCCACATAGGATTACTCCCCTGTTGAGTACAGAGTAGAACAATTAAAGCTGGGCCACATAGGATTACTCCCCTGTTGAGTACAGAGTAGAACAATTAAAGCTGGGCCACATAGGATTACTCCCCTGTTGGGTACAGAGTAGAACAATTAAAGCTGGGCCACATAGGATTACTCCCCTGTTGAGTACAGAGTAGAACAATTAAAGCTGGGCCACATAGGATTACTCCCCTGTTGAGTACAGAGTAGAACAATTAAAGCTGGGCCACATAGGATTACTCCCCTGTTGAGTACAGAGTAGAACAATTAAAGCTGGGCCACATAGGATTACTCCCCTGTTGAGTACAGAGTAGAACAATTAAAGCTGGGCCACATAGGATTACTCCCCTGTTGGGTACAGAGTAGAACAATTAAAGCTGGGCCACATAGGATTACTCCCCTGTTGAGTACAGAGTAGAACAATTAAAGCTGGGCCACATAGGATTACTCCCCTGTTGAGTACAGAGTAGAACAATTAAAGCTGGGCCACATAGGATTACTCCCCTGTTGAGTACAGAGTAGAACAATTAAAGCTGGGCCACATAGGATTACTCCCCTGTTGAGTACAGAGTAGAACAATTAAAGCTGGGCCACATGTACAACATCATCAATGGTAATGCACCAGCACATTTAAGAGAGAAGGTTAATATGAAGCAATTAACACAAGAGAAAGTGAATTCCAAGACTTAAGACTTCTGGACAAACTTCCTTTCTACATACAAGCATATCTATATATGCCACTGGAATACTTTGCCAATTGAAACTAAACAATGTCGCTCTAAAACTAGTTTTGTTAAAACAGGTGATGTATGTTATATAGTCACTTGGTTGCCTAGAAACACAACATTTATGTTATGCTTTATAATGATTAAATCCGGTTTTTGAAAAACTTAATAATACTATATTTTATTATGTGTAGGATAATAACTTTGTCTAAATAGTTTACATACTTTATTAGAATACTAACATTTTAATATTTTCCTATCTTCTTTTAAGAATATGTATTTATTGTATTTTATTGATTATATGTCTGTTTTATTATTATTTATTTTTTATTGTCAATATTAATTTATTACTATGTTTGAAGACCACATTGGAAATAAGTGTACTTACAATATGTGTGCTTTAATGTGTTATCATTGGTACTATTATATCTATTCTAGCTACATCTATATAATTTCACAGAATAAACTCACTCGCTCACTCGCTCCCTTCCTCTCTCGCTCGCTCGCTCAGCAGTATCATTAATTAATAACTCAAGATGGTGAAATTATTTATAATAATCAATTATATAGACCAAGATGAACACAAATACCGTATAAATTGTGTATATTTTATAACAATTCCAGAAAGGAGTCGCTTAGGCTATTTGGAAACATTCTTGTGGTCAGCTCCAGCACCACAGAATAGCGCGCTAGAGCCTAGACGCGTTACTCACTACGTCCACGAAGTGTTGTCTCTGTCTGGAATATGTGGATTATTAACGCAAGATCAAGACGATCGGATTATGTCGGAATGAGTGCCATATTTGTATATATCAATGGGTTGTAATGAGGATGACGTTGGCAGCAAGAGAAACAACGAACTGTCGTCAGCACGTGATTTGTCATTGAATGTTGGAGGTAAGCCTATAGGACTAAGACTACTGTCTAGGCCCAGCCTTAGGCTAGGGTACTGGCGTAACTTCCCGTAAGACGCCATCACCACTTGTTATCCAAGGGGAGGTGGAGTCATTCTGTATATTAAAGAACCTATACAGGCATATGAAGTATGACTGAAAAGTGAAGCAGATTACGAGGAAGATATTTGGTTCAACATAGTAACCAGAAACTCAACATTAGCAATATGACTAGTTTATCACAGTCCTAACATAACACAAGAGGATGATGTAAAACTGTTATAAAGGAGATAAGTCAAGGGGAATGTGTTACAATGGGTGATTTTAATCATGGACATATTCAGTGGACATCACTAGAGAGTGCTGGAGGTGATGACCAACAGTTTCTACTTCTAATACAGGACTGTTTCCTTACCCAACATGTTTTGGAACCAACCAGAGGTGGGAATGTGTTCGGTTTTGTGTTCTCTTCTCAAAACGAATGAGATGATAAAGTTAAAATACATGAACCTTTGGGATCTAGTGTTCATAACCAGATCCATTTTAGTATAAAAGTACAGTCAGGGAATAATGGTAAAAAGTGATGGAGGAGAAACTTTAACAATGGCAAATATAAACAGATGAGAAAATATTTACCACACATAGATTGGACTAACTTAATGAAGGACAAGGCACCAACAGAATGTTGGACCATTTTAAAACATGAGATTGAAGGCATTATTGAAAGATTTGTTCCCCTAAAAAGCTAAGGAAACGATCCAGGAAGAAACACCTTTCAAAAGAAGCTGTACGAAAGATTGCCTATAAAAAAATTATGTGGAGAGTTTACAGAAACACTTGAAATATAGAAGACTATAACAACTACAAAGAGGCCCTTAACCTAGCTACAACCGAAATTAGAAAATTCAAACGAACTTTTGAGCAAATATTAGCGAATGATATAAAAAATGATAGCAAGAGTTTCTACGCTGATGTAAGGAGTAAACAGAAGGTTCGTGATAAGGTGGGACCACTAGAAAACAGTGCAGGAAACATAATATCTCATGGGTTTCTAGGCTGATGTAAGGAGTAAACAGAAGGTGCAAGATAAGGTGGGACCACTAGAAAACAGTGCAGGAAACATAATATCTGATGGGTTTCTAGGCTGATGTAAGGAGTAAACAGAAGGTTCGAGATAAGGTGGGACCACTAGAAAACAGTGCAGGAAACGTAATATCTCATGGGTTTCTAGGCTGATGTAAGGAGTAAACAGAAGGTTCGTGATAAGGTGGGACCACTAGAAAACAGTGCAGGAAACATAATATCTGATGGGTTTCTAGGCTGATGTAAGGAGTAAACAGAAGGTGCGAGATAAGGTGGGCCCACTAGAAAACAGTGCAGGAAACATAATATCTGATGGGTTTCTAGGCTGATGTAAGGAGTAAACAGAAGGTTCGTGATAAGGTGGGACCACTAGAAAACAGTGCAGGAAACATAATATCTGATGGGTTTCTAAGCTGATGTAAGGAGTAAACAGAAGGTTCGTGATAAGGTGGGACCACTAGAAAACAGTGCAGGAAACATAATATCTCATGGGTTTCTAGGCTGATGTAAGGAGTAAACAGAAGGTTCGTGATGAGGTGGGACCACTAGAAAACAGTGCAGGAAACGTAATATCTCATGGGTTTCTAGGCTGATGTAAGGAGTAAACAGAAGGTTCGTGATAAGGTGGGACCACTAGAAAACACTGCAGGAAACATAATATCTCATCGGTTTCTAGGCTGATGTAAGGAATAAACAGAAGGTTCAAGATAAGGTGGGCCCACTAGAAAACAGTGCAGGAAACATAATATCTCATGGGTTTCTAGGCTGATGTAAGGAGTAAACAGAAGGTTCGTGATCAGGTGGGCCCACTAGAAAACAGTGCAGGAAACATAATATCTCATGGGTTTCTAGGCTGATGTAAGGAGTAAACAGAAGGTTCGAGATAAGGTGGGACCACTAGAAAACAGTGCAGGAAACATAATATCTGATGGGTTTCTAGGCTGATGTAAGGAGTAAACAGAAGGTTCCTGATAAGGTGGGCCCACTAGAAAACAGTGCAGGAAACATAATATCTGATGGGTTTCTAGGCTGATGTAAGGAGTAAACAGAAGGTTCCTGATAAGGTGGGACCACTAGAAAACAGTGCAGGAAACATAATATCTCATGGGTTTCTAGGCTGATGTAAGGAGTAAACAGAAGGTTCCTGATAAGGTGGGCCCACTAGAAAACAGTGCAGGAAACATAATATCTCATGGGTTTCTAGGCTGATGTAAGGAGTAAACAGAAGGTTCGTGATAAGGTGGGCCCACTAGAAAACAGTGCAGGAAACGTAATATCTGATGGGTTTCTAGGCTGATGTAAGGAGTAAACAGAAGGTTCGTGATGAGGTGGGACCACTAGAAAACAGTGCAGGAAACGTAATATCTCATGGGTTTCTAGGCTGATGTACGGAGTAAACAGAAGGTTCAAGATAAGGTGGGACCACTAGAAAACACTGCAGGAAACATAATATCTCATCGGTTTCTAGGCTGATGTAAGGAATAGACAGAAGGTTCGAGATAAGGTGGGCCCACTAGAAAACAGTGCAGGAAACATAATATCTCATGGGTTTCTAGGCTGATGTAAGGAGTAAACAGAAGGTTCGTGATAAGGTGGGACCACTAGAAAACACTGCAGGAAACATAATATCTCATCGGTTTCTAGGCTGATGTAAGGAATAAACAGAAGGTTCAAGATAAGGTGGGCCCACTAGAAAACAGTGCAGGAAACATAATATCTCATGGGTTTCTAGGCTGATGTAAGGAGTAAACAGAAGGTTCGTGATAAGGTGGGACCACTAGAAAACAGTGCAGGAAACGTAATATCTGAAGGGTTTCTAGGCTGATGTAAGGAGTAAACAGAAGGTGCGAGATAAGGTGGGACCACTAGAAAACACTATAGGAAACATAATATCTCATCGGTTTCTAGGCTGATGTAAGGAATAAACAGAAGGTTCGAGATAAGGTGGGCCCTCTAGAAAACAGTACAGGAAACATAATATCTCATGGGTTTCTAGGCTGATGTAAGGAGTAAACAGAAGGTTCGTGATAAGGTGGGACCACTAGAAAACAGAGCAGGAAACGTAATATCTGATGGGTTTCTAGGCTGATGTAAGGAGTAAACAGAAGGTTCGAGATAAGGTGGGACCACTAGAAAACACTATAGGAAACATAATATCTCATCGGTTTCTAGGCTGATGTAAGGAATAAACAGAAGGTTCGAGATAAGGTGGGCCCTCTAGAAAACAGTGCAGGAAACGTAATATCTGATGGGTTTCTAGGCTGATGTAAGGAGTAAACAGAAGGTTCGTGATAAGATGGGACCATTAGAAAACAGTGCAGGAAACATAATATCTCATGGGTTTCTAGGCTGATGTAAGGAGTAAACAGAAGGTTCGTGATGAGGTGGGACCACTAGAAAACAGTGCAGGAAACATAATATCTCATGGGTTTCTAGGCTGATGTACGGAGTAAACAGAAGGTTCGTGAAAAGGTGGGACCACTAGAAAACAGCGCAGGAAACAATATCTGATGGGTTTCTAGGCTGATGTACGGAGTAAACAGAAGGTTCGTGATAAGGTGGGACCACTAGAAAACAGTGCAGGAAACGTAATATCTGATGGGTTTCTAGGCTGATGTAAGGAGTAAACAGACGGTTCGTGATCAGGTGCGACCACTAGAAAACAGTGCAGAAAACATAATATCTCATGGGTTTCTAGGCTGATGTAAGGAGTAAACAGAAGGTTCGAGATAAGGTGGGCCCACTAGAAAACAGTGCAGGAAACATAATATCTCATGGGTTTCTAGGCTGATGTAAGGAGTAAACAGAAGGTTCGTGATAAGGTGGGACCACTAGAAAACACTGCAGGAAACATAATATCTCATCGGTTTCTAGGCTGATGTAAGGAATAAACAGAAGGTTCAAGATAAGGTGGGCCCACTAGAAAACAGTGCAGGAAACATAATATCTCATGGGTTTCTAGGCTGATGTAAGGAGTAAACAGAAGGTTCGTGATCAGGTGGGCCCACTAGAAAACAGTGCAGGAAACATAATATCTCATGGGTTTCTAGGCTGATGTAAGGAGTAAACAGAAGGTTCGAGATAAGGTGGGACCACTAGAAAACAGTGCAGGAAACATAATATCTGATGGGTTTCTAGGCTGATGTAAGGAGTAAACAGAAGGTTCCTGATAAGGTGGGCCCACTAGAAAACAGTGCAGGAAACATAATATCTGATGGGTTTCTAGGCTGATGTAAGGAGCAAACAGAAGGTTCCTGATAAGGTGGGACCACTAGAAAACAGTGCAGGAAACATAATATCTCATGGGTTTCTAGGCTGATGTAAGGAGTAAACAGAAGGTTCCTGATAAGGTGGGCCCACTAGAAAACAGTGCAGAAACATAATATCTCATGGGTTTCTAGGCTGATGTAAGGAGTAAACAGAAGGTTCGTGATGAGGTGGGACCACTAGAAAACAGTGCAGGAAACATAATATCTGATGGGTTTCTAGGCTGATGTAAGGAGTAAACAGAAGGTTCGTGATGAGGCGGGACCACTAGAAAACAGTGCAGGAAACATAATATCTCATGGGTTTCTAGGCTGATGTAAGGAGTAAACAGAAGGTTCGTGATAAGGTGGGACCAGTAGAAAACAGTGCAGAAACATAATATCTCATGGGTTTCTAGGCTGATGTAAGGAGTAAACAGAAGGTTTGTGATCAGGTGGGACCATTAGAAAACAGTGCAGGAAACATAATATCTGATGGGTTTCTAGGCTGATGTAAGGAGTAAACAGAAGGTTCGTGATGAGGCGGGACCACTAGAAAACAGTGCAGGAAACATAATATCTGATGGGTTTCTAGGCTGATGTAAGGAGTAAACAGAAGGTTCGTGATGAGGCGGGACCACTAGAAAACAGTGCAGGAAACATAATATCTCATGGGTTTCTAAGCTGATGTAAGGAGTTAACAGAAGGTTCGAGATAAGGTGGGACCACTAGAAAACAGTGCAGGAAACATAATATCTGATGGGTTTCTAAGCTGATGTAAGGAGTAAACAGAAGGTTCGTGATGAGGCGGGACCACTAGAAAACAGTGCAGGAAACATAATATCTGATGGGTTTCTAGGCTGATGTAAGGAGTAAACAGAAGGTTCGTGATGAGGCGGGACCACTAGAAAACAGTGCAGGAAACATAATATCTCATGGGTTTCTAAGCTGATGTAAGGAGTTAACAGAAGGTTCGAGATAAGGTGGGACCACTAGAAAACAGTGCAGGAAACGTAATAACTGATGGGTTTCTAGGCTGATGTAAGGAGTAAACAGAAGGTTCGTGATCAGATGGGACCACTAGAAAACAGTGCAGGAAACGTAATATCTCATGGTTTCAAATGACAGAGGCCCTGAACAAGTATTTCAGCTCCGTGTTGAACACATAAGACATCAGTTCACTGCCATTACCAGTTAGGGCAGTTGTTTGTTACTCCTGAAATTATAGCAAAGAAAATTAAGAAGATGAAAGAAAACAAATCACCTGGAGTTGACGGGTACCACCAAAACTGCTTCAGGTAATTGTAGAGCAAATCAGTCCACCACTTACTATATTCTTTGACTTGTCATTTAAAGAGGGAATCGTCCCACTAGAATGGAAAGAAGCAAACTATGCCAATATTTAAAAAGGGATCGAGGAGCAAGACAGAGAATTACAGACCAGTGAGCTTAACATCAGTTTGATGCAAATTATTAGAATTAGAAACCAAAATTCTTTGTAAAACAGAAATTAATAAATGAATCTCAACGTGGGTTCCTGAAAGCTAGGTCATGTGTAACCAATCTCTTATGTTTTTTAGAAGAAATTACAAATAATGTGGTTAGATGATGGGTCACCAATGGATGTTGTGTACTTAGATTTTCAGAAAGCATTTGTTAAAGTGCCACATGAGTTTTGAGTGGAGTGCCACAGGGGTCGGTGGTGGGACTATATTATTCTTGACATGTATAAATGATTTGGATGATGATGTATCAAACAAAGTACTGAAATTCACAAACGATACAAAAGTGTTTAGAACAGTCAAAAGAGATGCAGATAAACACACCTTACAGGATGATCTAGCCAAATTGGTCAAATGGTCGGAAAAATGTCAAATTTTATTCAATTTTGGGAAGTGTAATTGCATCCACATACGACATGGAAAGGTGAACACAGAATACATAATGGGGGATATTATATTAGGTGAAACTGTAAAAGAAAAGGACTTAGAAGTAACAGTTTGTGCTGACATGAAAGTTTCAGAGCAATGTGGAATTGCTGCTTCAAAGGGTAACCAAATACTAGGGCTAATTAGGAGAAATATCACATATAAGGAGAAACAGCTAATTGTACCACTGTACAAAGCAATAGTTAGGCCACGTTTGGAATATTGTATACAAGTATGGAGGCGATATCGTAAGAAGGACATAGACATAGAAAGAGTCAACAAAGAGCAACTAAGCTGATTCCTGAACTGAAAGATCTTGGCTAAGAAAGACGCCTATTTAACAAGATTTAACAAGATTGCCATCCAGAGAATTAACTCTAGATGGCAGGTGGACAAGGAAGCCCTTTGGCTTATCGAGAGTCCAACCCTTTTATCTACATATATCCAGCCCTTCTGAGGTATGTGTCGATTTTATTTTTAAACATATTCACACTACTAGCACCCACACAATCATCAGATAATCTGTTCCATTCATTCACAGTCCTTTGTGAAAATGAGAACTTTCTCACGTCTAATCTACACTGCTCCTTTACTAATGTAACTTCATGTCCTCTAGTCTTTCTATCTTTCTTAACTGAAAAAAACATATTTCTATCAATATTTTCATAACCATTCAATATTTTGAACACTTCTATCTGATCTCCTCTCAATCTCCTGGTCTCTAGTGTTGTTAAACCACATTCTTTTAGGCGTTTTTCATAACTAAGATCCCTCAGTTTTGGTATCATTTTAGTCGCTCTCCTCTGTACTCTTTCTAGCATATCTGTCCTTCTTGCGGTATGGCCTCCACGCTTGTATACAATATTCTAAATGAGGCCTAACTATTGTTTTGTACAGCGGTATTATTAGTTCTTTTTCTTTATATGCTATATTTCGCCTAATCAATCCAAGGATTTGATTTCCCTTTGAAGCTGCAATTCCACACTGCTCTGAAACCTTCATGTCAGCACTAATTGTCAGCCCTAAGTCTTTTTCTTTTACAGTAGTACTTAGTACAGTTCCCCCCATTGTATATTCTACATATTCGTTCCCATGTCCTGTGTGGAGGCATTTACATTTCCCAAAATTGAACAACATTTGCCACTTTTCAGACCATTTGATCAACCTGTCAAGATCATCTTGTAAATGCTGTCTATCCCCATCACTTTTAATCCTTCTAAACACTTTTGTATCATCTGCAAATTTCAACACCTTGCTAGCTATATTATCGTCCAAATCGTTTATATATATTAAGAATAATATAGGTCCCAGTACTGATCCCTGTGGAAAAGAAAAGACTTAGGGCTGACAATTAGTGCTGACATGAAGGTTTCAGAGCAGTGTGGAATTGCAGCTTCAAAGGGAAATCAAATCCTTGGATTGATTAGGCGAAATATAGCATATAAAGAAAAAGAACTAATAATACCGCTGTACAAAACAATAGTTAGGCCTCATTTAGAATATTGTATACAAGCGTGGAGGCCATACCGCAAGAAGGACATAGATATGCTAGAAAGAGTACAGAGGAGAGCGACTAAAATGATACCAAAACTGAGGGATCTTAGTTATGAAAAACGCTTAAAAGAATGTGGTTTAACAACACTAGAGACCAGAAGATTGAGAGGAGATCAGATAGAAGTGTTTAAAATATTGAATGGTTATGAAAATATTGATAGAAATATGTTTTTTTCAGTTAAGAAAGATAGAAAGACTAGAGGACATGAAGTTACATTAGTAAAGGAGCAGTGCAGATTAGACGTGAGAAAGTTCTCATTTTCACAAAGGACTGTGAATGAATGGAACAGATTATCTGATGATTGTGTGGGTGCTAGTAGTGTGAATATGTTTAAAAATAAAATCGACACATACCTCAGAAGGGCTGGATATATGTAGATAAAAGGGTTGGACTCTCGATAAGCCAAAGGGCTTCCTTGTCCACCTGCCATCTAGAGTTAATTCTCTGGATGGCAATCTTGTTAAATCTTGTTAAATAGGCGTCTTTCTTAGCCAAGATCTTTCAGTTCAGGAATCAGCTTAGTTGCTCTTTGTTGACTCTTTCTATGTCTATGTCCTTCTTACGATATCGCCTCCATACTTGTATACAATATTCCAAACGTGGCCTAACTATTGCTTTGTACAGTGGTACAATTAGCTGTTTCTCCTTATATGTGATATTTCTCCTAATTAGCCCTAGTATTTGGTTACCCTTTGAAGCAGCAATTCCACATTGCTCTGAAACTTTCATGTCAGCACAAACTGTTACTTCTAAGTCCTTTTCTTTTACAGTTTCACCTAATATAATATCCCCCATTATGTATTCTGTGTTCACCTTTCCATGTCCTATATGGATGCAATTACACTTCCCAAAATTGAATAAAATTTGACATTTTTCCGACCATTTGACCAATTTGGCTAGATCATCCTGTAAGGTGTGTTTATCTGCATCTCTTTTGACTGTTCTAAACACTTTTGTATCGTTTGTGAATTTCAATACTTTGTTTGATACATCATCATCCAAATCATTTATACATGTCAAGAATAATATAGTCCCACCACCGACCCCTGTGGCACTCCACTCAAAACTCATGTGGCACTTTAACAAATGCTTTCTGAAAATCTAAGTACACAACATCCATTGGTGACCCATCATCTAACCACATTATTTGTAATTTCTTCTAAAAAACATAAGAGATTGGTTACACATGACCTAGCTTTCAGGAACCCACGTTGAGATTCATTTATTAATTTCTGTTTTACAAAGAATTTCACCAGGTGGTTTCTAATTCTAATAATTTGCATCAAACTGATGTTAAGCTCACTGGTCTGTAATTCTCTGTCTTGCTCCTCGATCCCTTTTTAAATATTGGCGTAGTTTGCTTCTTTCCATTCTAGTGGGACGATTCCCTCTTTAAATGACAAGTCAAAGAATATAGTAAGTGGTGGACTGATTTGCTCTACAATTACCTGAAGCAGTTTTGGTGGTACCCGTCAACTCCAGGTGATTTGTTTTCTTTCATCTTCTTAATTTTCTTTGCTATAATTTCAGGAGTAACAAACAACTGCCCTAACTGGTAATGGCAGTGAACTGATGTCATATGTGTTCAACACGGAGCTGAAATACTTGTTCAGGGCCTCTGTCATTTGAAACCCATGAGATATTACGTTTCCTGCACTGTTTTCTAGTGGTCCCACCTGATCACGAACCTTCTGTTTACTCCTTACATCAGCCTAGAAACCCATCAGTTATAACGTTTCCTGCACTGTTTTCTAGTGGTCCCACCTTATCTCGAACCTTCTGTTAACTCCTTACATCAGCTTAGAAACCCATGAGATATTATGTTTCCTGCACTGTTTTCTAGTGGTCCCGCCTCATCACGAACCTTCTGTTTACTCCTTACATCAGCCTAGAAACCCATCAGATATTATGTTTCCTGCACTGTTTTCTAGTGGTCCCGCCTCATCACGAACCTTCTGTTTACTCCTTACATCAGCTTAGAAACCCATCAGATATTATGTTTCCTGCACTGTTTTCTAGTGGTCCCACCTTATCTCGAACCTTCTGTTAACTCCTTACATCAGCTTAGAAACCCATGAGATATTATGTTTCCTGCACTGTTTTCTAGTGGTCCCGCCTCATCACGAACCTTCTGTTTACTCCTTACATCAGCCTAGAAACCCATCAGATATTATGTTTCCTGCACTGTTTTCTAGTGGTCCCGCCTCATCACGAACCTTCTGTTTACTCCTTACATCAGCCTAGAAACCCATCAGATATTATGTTTCCTGCACTGTTTTCTAATGGTCCCACCTGATCACAAACCTTCTGTTTACTCCTTACATCAGCCTAGAAACCCATGAGATATTATGTTTCTGCACTGTTTTCTACTGGTCCCACCTTATCACGAACCTTCTGTTTACTCCTTACATCAGCCTAGAAACCCATGAGATATTATGTTTCCTGCACTGTTTTCTAGTGGTCCCGCCTCATCACGAACCTTCTGTTTACTCCTTACATCAGCCTAGAAACCCATCAGATATTATGTTTCCTGCACTGTTTTCTAGTGGTCCCACCTCATCACGAACCTTCTGTTTACTCCTTACATCAGCCTAGAAACCCATGAGATATTATGTTTCCTGCACTGTTTTCTAATGGTCCCATCTTATCACGAACCTTCTGTTTACTCCTTACATCAGCCTAGAAACCCATCAGATATTACGTTTCCTGCACTGTTTTCTAGAGGGCCCACCTTATCTCGAACCTTCTGTTTATTCCTTACATCAGCCTAGAAACCGATGAGATATTATGTTTCCTATAGTGTTTTCTAGTGGTCCCACCTTATCTCGAACCTTCTGTTTACTCCTTACATCAGCCTAGAAACCCATCAGATATTACGTTTCCTGCTCTGTTTTCTAGTGGTCCCACCTTATCACGAACCTTCTGTTTACTCCTTACATCAGCCTAGAAACCCATCAGATATTATGTTTCCTGTACTGTTTTCTAGAGGGCCCACCTTATCTCGAACCTTCTGTTTATTCCTTACATCAGCCTAGAAACCGATGAGATATTATGTTTCCTATAGTGTTTTCTAGTGGTCCCACCTTATCTCGCACCTTCTGTTTACTCCTTACATCAGCCTAGAAACCCATCAGATATTACGTTTCCTGCACTGTTTTCTAGTGGTCCCACCTTATCACGAACCTTCTGTTTACTCCTTACATCAGCCTAGAAACCCATGAGATATTATGTTTCCTGCACTGTTTTCTAGTGGGCCCACCTTATCTTGAACCTTCTGTTTATTCCTTACATCAGCCTAGAAACCGATGAGATATTATGTTTCCTGCAGTGTTTTCTAGTGGTCCCACCTTATCACGAACCTTCTGTTTACTCCTTACATCAGCCTAGAAACCCATGAGATATTATGTTTCCTGCACTGTTTTCTAGTGGGCCCACCTTATCTGGTCTATTCCTTACATCAGCCCCACCTCTAGTGGTCCCACCTTATCTTGAACCTTCTGTTTACTCCTTACATCAGCCTAGAAACCCATGAGATATTACGTTTCCTGCACTGTTTTCTAGTGGTCCCACCTCATCACGAACCTTCTGTTTACTCCTTACATCAGCCTAGAAACCCATCAGATATTACGTTTCCTGCACTGTTTTCTAGTGGGCCCACCTTATCACGAACCTTCTGTTTACTCCTTACATCAGCCTAGAAACCCATGAGATATTATGTTTCCTGCACTGTTTTCTAGTGGGCCCACCTTAGCAGGAACCTTCTGTTTACTCCTTACATCAGCCTAGAAACCCATGAGATATTATGTTTCCTGCACTGTTTTCTAGTGGTCCCACCTTATCAGGAACCTTCTGTTTACTCCTTACATCAGCCTAGAAACCCATCAGATATTATGTTTCCTGCACTGTTTTCTAGTGGGCCCACCTTATCAGGAACCTTCTGTTTACTCCTTACATCAGCCTAGAAACCCATCAGATATTATGTTTCCTGCACTGTTTTCTAGTGGGCCCACCTGATCACGAACCTTCTGTTTACTCCTTACATCAGCCTAGAAACCCATGAGATATTATGTTTCCTGCACTGTTTTCTAGTGGGCCCACCTTATCTCGAACCTTCTGTTTATTCCTTACATCAGCCTAGAAACCGATGAGATATTATGTTTCCTGCAGTGTTTTCTAGTGGTCCCACCTTATCACGAACCTTCTGTTTACTCCTTACATCAGCCTAGAAACCCATGAGATATTATGTTTCCTGCACTGTTTTCTAGTGGGCCCACCTTATCTCGAACCTTCTGTTTACTCCTTACATCAGCCTAGAAACCCATGAGATATTATGTTTTCTGCACTGTTTTCTAGTGGTCCCACCTGATCACGAACCGTCTGTTTACTCCTTACATCAGCGTAGAAACCCATCAGATATTACGTTTCCTGCACTGTTTTCTAGTGGTCCCACCTTATCACGAACCTTCTGTTTACTCCGTACATCAGCCTAGAAACCCATCAGATATTGTTTCCTGCGCTGTTTTCTAGTGGTCCCACCTTTTCACGAACCTTCTGTTTACTCCGTACATCAGCCTAGAAACCCATGAGATATTATGTTTCCTGCACTGTTTTCTAGTGGTCCCACCTCATCACGAACCTTCTGTTTACTCCTTACATCAGCCTAGAAACCCATGAGATATTATGTTTCCTGCACTGTTTTCTAATGGTCCCATCTTATCACGAACCTTCTGTTTACTCCTTACATCAGCCTAGAAACCCATCAGATATTACGTTTCCTGCACTGTTTTCTAGAGGGCCCACCTTATCTCGAACCTTCTGTTTATTCCTTACATCAGCCTAGAAACCGATGAGATATTATGTTTCCTATAGTGTTTTCTAGTGGTCCCACCTTATCTCGAACCTTCTGTTTACTCCTTACATCAGCCTAGAAACCCATCAGATATTACGTTTCCTGCTCTGTTTTCTAGTGGTCCCACCTTATCACGAACCTTCTGTTTACTCCTTACATCAGCCTAGAAACCCATCAGATATTATGTTTCCTGTACTGTTTTCTAGAGGGCCCACCTTATCTCGAACCTTCTGTTTATTCCTTACATCAGCCTAGAAACCGATGAGATATTATGTTTCCTATAGTGTTTTCTAGTGGTCCCACCTTATCTCGCACCTTCTGTTTACTCCTTACATCAGCCTAGAAACCCATCAGATATTACGTTTCCTGCACTGTTTTCTAGTGGTCCCACCTTATCACGAACCTTCTGTTTACTCCTTACATCAGCCTAGAAACCCATGAGATATTATGTTTCCTGCACTGTTTTCTAGTGGGCCCACCTTATCTTGAACCTTCTGTTTATTCCTTACATCAGCCTAGAAACCGATGAGATATTATGTTTCCTGCACTGTTTTCTAGTGGTCCCACCTTATCACGAACCTTCTGTTTACTCCTTACATCAGCCTAGAAACCCATGAGATATTACGTTTCCTGCACTGTTTTCTAGTGGTCCCACCTCATCACGAACCTTCTGTTTACTCCTTACATCAGCCTAGAAACCCATCAGATATTACGTTTCCTGCACTGTTTTCTAGTGGGCCCACCTTATCACGAACCTTCTGTTTACTCCTTACATCAGCCTAGAAACCCATGAGATATTATGTTTCCTGCACTGTTTTCTAGTGGGCCCACCTTATCAGGAACCTTCTGTTTACTCCTTACATCAGCCTAGAAACCCATGAGATATTATGTTTCCTGCACTGTTTTCTAGTGGTCCCACCTTATCAGGAACCTTCTGTTTACTCCTTACATCAGCCTAGAAACCCATCAGATATTATGTTTCCTGCACTGTTTTCTAGTGGGCCCACCTTATCAGGAACCTTCTGTTTACTCCTTACATCAGCCTAGAAACCCATGAGATATTATGTTTCCTGCACTGTTTTCTAGTGGTCCCACCTTATCTCGAACCTTCTGTTTACTCCTTACATCAGCCTAGAAACCCATGAGATATTATGTTTCCTGCACTGTTTTCTAGTGGGCCCACCTGATCACGAACCTTCTGTTTACTCCTTACATCAGCCTAGAAACCCATGAGATATTATGTTTCCTGCACTGTTTTCTAGTGGGCCCACCTTATCTTGAACCTTCTGTTTATTCCTTACATCAGCCTAGAAACCCATCAGATATTATGTTTCCTGCAGTGTTTTCTAGTGGTCCCGCCTTATCACGAACCTTCTGTTTACTCCTTACATCAGCCTAGAAACCCATGAGATATTACGTTTCCTGCACTGTTTTCTAGTGGTCCCACCTCATCACGAACCTTCTGTTTACTCCTTACATCAGCCTAGAAACCCATGAGATATTATGTTTCCTGCACTGTTTTCTAGTGGTCCCACCTTATCACGAACCTTCTGTTTACTCCTTACATCAGCTTAGAAACCCATCAGATATTATGTTTCCTGCACTGTTTTCTAGTGGTCCCACCTTATCACGAACCTTCTGTTTACTCCTTACATCAGCCTAGAAACCCATCAGATATTATGTTTCCTGCACTGTTTTCTAGTGGGCCCACCTTATCTCGCACCTTCTGTTTACTCCTTACATCAGCCTAGAAACCCATCAGATATTATGTTTCCTGCACTGTTTTCTAGTGGTCCCACCTTATCACGAACCTTCTGTTTACTCCTTACATCAGCCTAGAAACCCATGAGATATTACGTTTCCTGCACTGTTTTCTAGTGGTCCCACCTTATCTCGAACCTTCTGTTTACTCCTTACATCAGCCTAGAAACCCATCAGATATTATGTTTCCTGCACTGTTTTCTAGTGGTCCCACCTTATCTTGCACCTTCTGTTTACTCCTTACATCAGCCTAGAAACCCATGAGATATTATGTTTCCTGCACTGTTTTCTAGTGGTCCCACCTTATCACGAACCTTCTGTTTACTCCTTACATCAGCGTAGAAACTCTTGCTATCATTTTTTATATCATTCGCTAATATTTGCTCAAAAGTTCGTTTGAATTTTCTAATTTCGGTTGTAGCTAGGTTAAGGGCCTCTTTGTAGTTGTTATAGTCTTCTATATTTCAAGTGTTTCTGTAAACTCTCCACATAATTTTTTTATAGGCAATCTTTCGTACAGCTTCTTTTGAAAGGTGTTTCTTCCTGGATCGTTTCCTTAGCTTTTTAGGGGAACAAATCTTTCAATAATGCCTTCAATCTCATGTTTTAAAATGGTCCAACATTCTGTTGGTGCCTTGTCCTTCATTAAGTTAGTCCAATCTATGTGTGGTAAATATTTTCTCATCTGTTTATATTTGCCATTGTTAAAGTTTCTCCTCCATCACTTTTTACCATTATTCCCTGACTGTACTTTTATACTAAAATGGATCTGGTTATGAACACTAGATCCCAAAGGTTCATGTATTTTAACTTTATCATCTCATTCGTTTTGAGAAGAGAACACAAAACCGAACACATTCCCACTTCTGGTTGGTTCCAAAACATGTTGGGTAAGGAAACAGTCCTGTATTAGAAGTAGAAACTGTTGGTCATCACCTCCAGCACTCTCTAGTGATGTCCACTGAATATGTCCATGATTAAAATCACCCATTGTAACACATTCCCCTTGACTTATCTCCTTTATAACAGTTTTACATCATCCTCTTGTGTTATGTTAGGACTGTGATAAACTAGTCATATTGCTAATGTTGAGTTTCTGGTTACTATGTTGAACCAAATATCTTCCTCGTAATCTGCTTCACTTTTCAGTCATACTTCATATGCCTGTATAGGTTCTTTAATATACAGAATGACTCCACCTCCCCTTGGATAACAAGTGGTGATGGCGTCTTACGGGAAGTTACGCCAGTACCCTAGCCTAAGGCTGGGCCTAGACAGTAGTCTTAGTCCTATAGGCTTACCTCCAACATTCAATGACAAATCACGTGCTGACGACAGTTCGTTGTTTCTCTTGCTGCCAACGTCATCCTCATTACAACCCATTGATATATACAAATATGGCACTCATTCCGACATAATCCGATCGTCTTGATCTTGCGTTAATAATCCACATATTCCAGACAGAGACAACACTTCGTGGACGTAGTGAGTAACGCGTCTAGGCTCTAGCGCGCTATTCTGTGGTGCTGGAGCTGACCACAAGAATGTTTCCAAATAGCCTAAGCGACTCCTTTCTGGAATTGTTATAAAATATACACAATTTATACGGTATTTGTGTTCATCTTGGTCTATATAATTGATTATTATAAATAATTTCACCATCTTGAGTTATTAATTAATGATACTGCTGAGCGAGCGAGCGAGAGAGGAAGGGAGCGAGTGAGCGAGTGAGTTTATTCTGTGAAATTATATAGATGTAGCTAGAATAGATATAATAGTACCAATGATAACACATTAAAGCACACATATTGTAAGTACACTTATTTCCAATGTGGTCTTCAAACATAGTAATAAATTAATATTGACAATAAAAAATAAATAATAATAAAACAGACATATAATCAATAAAATACAATAAATACATATTCTTAAAAGAAGATAGGAAAATATTAAAATGTTAGTATTCTAATAAAGTATGTAAACTATTTAGACAAAGTTATTATCCTACACATAATAAAATATAGTATTATTAAGTTTTTCAAAAACCGGATTTAATCATTATAAAGCATAACATAAATGTTGTGTTTCTAGGCAACCAAGTGACTATATAACATACATCACCTGTTTTAACAAAACTAGTTTTAGAGCGACATTGTTTAGTTTCAATTGGCAAAGTATTCCAGTGGCATATATAGATATGCTTGTATGTAGAAAGGAAGTTTGTCCAGAAGTCTTAAGTCTTGGAATTCACTTTCTCTTGTGTTAATTGCTTCATATTAACCTTCTCTCTTAAATGTGCTGGTGCATTACCATTGATGATGTTGTACATGTGGCCCAGCTTTAATTGTTCTACTCTGTACTCAACAGGGGAGTAATCCTATGTGGCCCAGCTTTAATTGTTCTACTCTGTACCCAACAGGGAGTAATCCTATGTGGCCCAGCTTTAATTGTTCTACTCTGTACTCAACAGGGGAGTAATCCTATGTGGCCCAGCTTTAATTGTTCTACTCTGTACCCAACAGGGGAGTAATCCTATGTGGCCCAGCTTTAATTGTTCTACTCTGTACCCAACAGGGGAGTAATCCTATGTGGCCCAGCTTTAATTGTTCTACTCTGTACTCAACAGGGGAGTAATCCTATGTGGCCCAGCTTTAATTGTTCTACTCTGTACTCAACAGGGGAGTAATCCTATGTGGCCCAGCTTTAATTGTTCTACTCTGTACCCAACAGGGGAGTAATCCTATGTGGCCCAGCTTTAATTGTTCTACTCTGTACTCAACAGGGGAGTAATCCTATGTGGCCCAGCTTTAATTGTTCTACTCTGTACTCAACAGGGGAGTAATCCTATGTGGCCCAGCTTTAATTGTTCTACTCTGTACCCAACAGGGGAGTAATCCTATGTGGCCCAGCTTTAATTGTTCTACTCTGTACTCAACAGGGGAGTAATCCTATGTGGCCCAGCTTTAATTGTTCTACTCTGTACCCAACAGGGGAGTAATCCTATGTGGCCCAGCTTTAATTGTTCTACTCTGTACTCAACAGGGGAGTAATCCTATGTGGCCCAGCTTTAATTGTTCTACTCTGTACTCAACAGGGGAGTAATCCTATGTGGCCCAGCTTTAATTGTTCTACTCTGTACCCAACAGGGGAGTAATCCTATGTGGCCCAGCTTTAATTGTTCTACTCTGTACCCAACAGGGGAGTAATCCTATGTGGCCCAGCTTTAATTGTTCTACTCTGTACCCAACAGGGGAGTAATCCTATGTGGCCCAGCTTTAATTGTTCTACTCTGTACTCAACAGGGGAGTAATCCTATGTGGCCCAGCTTTAATTGTTCTACTCTGTACTCAACAGGGGAGTAATCCTATGTGGCCCAGCTTTAATTGTTCTACTCTGTACTCAACAGGGGAGTAATCCTATGTGGCCCAGCTTTAATTGTTCTACTCTGTACCCAACAGGGGAGTAATCCTATGTGGCCCAGCTTTAATTGTTCTACTCTGTACCAACAGGGGAGTAATCCTATGTGGCCCAGCTTTAATTGTTCTACTCTGTACCCAACAGGGGAGTAATCCTATGTGGCCCAGCTTTAATTGTTCTACTCTGTACTCAACAGGGGAGTAATCCTATGTGGCCCAGCTTTAATTGTTCTACTCTGTACCCAACAGGGGAGTAATCCTATGTGGCCCACCTTTAATTGTTCTACTCTGTACTCAACAGGGGAGTAATCCTATGTGGCCCAGCTTTAATTGTTCTACTCTGTACTCAACAGGGGAGTAATCCTATGTGGCCCAGCTTTAATTGTTCTACTCTGTACTCAACAGGGGAGTAATCCTATGTGGCCCAGCTTTAATTGTTCTACTCTGTACTCAACAGGGGAGTAATCCTATGTGGCCCAGCTTTAATTGTTCTACTCTGTACCAACAGGGGAGTAATCCTATGTGGCCCAGCTTTAATTGTTCTACTCTGTACTCAACAGGGGAGTAATCCTATGTGGCCCAGCTTTAATTGTTCTACTCTGTACTCAACAGGGGAGTAATCCTATGTGGCCCAGCTTTAATTGTTCTACTCTGTACTCAACAGGGGAGTAATACTCTATTGTACTCAATCCCATGTGGCCCAGCTTTAGGGGAGTAATCCCATGTGGCCCAGCTTCTAATTGTCTCTACTCTGTACCCAACAGGAGGTGGCCCAGCTTTAAATGGGAGTAATCCCATGTGGCCCAGCTTTAATTGTTCTACCTGTACCCAACAGGGGAGTAATCCTATGTGGCCCAGCTTTAATTGTTCTACTCTGTACTCAACAGGGGAGTAATCCTATGTGGCCCAGCTTTAATTGTTCTACTCTGTACCCAACAGGGGAGTAATCCTATGTGGCCCAGCTTTAATTGTTCTACTCTGTACCCAACAGGGGAGTAATCCTATGTGGCCCAGCTTTAATTGTTCTACTCTGTACTCAACAGGGGAGTAATCCTATGTGGCCCAGCTTTAATTGTTCTACTCTGTACCCAACAGGGGAGTAATCCTATGTGGCCCAGCTTTAATTGTTCTACTCTGTACCCAACAGGGGAGTAATCCTATGTGGCCCAGCTTTAATTGTTCTACTCTGTACCCAACAGGGGAGTAATCCTATGTGGCCCAGCTTTAATTGTTCTACTCTGTACTCAACAGGGGAGTAATCCTATGTGGCCCAGCTTTAATTGTTCTACTCTGTACCCAACAGGGGAGTAATCCTATGTGGCCCAGCTTTAATTGTTCTACTCTGTACTCAACAGGGGAGTAATCCTATGTGGCCCAGCTTTAATTGTTCTACTCTGTACCCAACAGGGGAGTAATCCTATGTGGCCCAGCTTTAATTGTTCTACTCTGTACCCAACAGGGGAGTAATCCTATGTGGCCCAGCTTTAATTGTTCTACTCTGTACTCAACAGGGGAGTAATCCTATGTGGCCCAGCTTTAATTGTTCTACTCTGTACTCAACAGGGGAGTAATCCTATGTGGCCCAGCTTTAATTGTTCTACTCTGTACTCAACAGGGGAGTAATCCTATGTGGCCCAGCTTTAATTGTTCTACTCTGTACCCAACAGGGGAGTAATCCTATGTGGCCCAGCTTTAATTGTTCTACTCTGTACCCAACAGGGGAGTAATCCTATGTGGCCCAGCTTTAATTGTTCTACTCTGTACCCAACAGGGGAGTAATCCTATGTGGCCCAGCTTTAATTGTTCTACTCTGTACTCAACAGGGGAGTAATCCTATGTGGCCCAGCTTTAATTGTTCTACTCTGTACTCAACAGGGGAGTAATCCTATGTGGCCCAGCTTTAATTGTTCTACTCTGTACCCAACAGGGGAGTAATCCTATGTGGCCCAGCTTTAATTGTTCTACTCTGTACTCAACAGGGGAGTAATCCTATGTGGCCCAGCTTTAATTGTTCTACTCTGTACCCAACAGGGGAGTAATCCTATGTGGCCCAGCTTTAATTGTTCTACTCTGTACTCAACAGGGGAGTAATCCTATGTGGCCCAGCTTTAATTGTTCTACTCTGTACCCAACAGGGGAGTAATCCTATGTGGCCCAGCTTTAATTGTTCTACTCTGTACCCAACAGGGGAGTAATCCTATGTGGCCCAGCTTTAATTGTTCTACTCTGTACCCAACAGGGGAGTAATCCTATGTGGCCCAGCTTTAATTGTTCTACTCTGTACTCAACAGGGGAGTAATCCTATGTGGCCCAGCTTTAATTGTTCTACTCTGTACCCAACAGGGGAGTAATCCTATGTGGCCCAGCTTTAATTGTTCTACTCTGTACTCAACAGGGGAGTAATCCTATGTGGCCCAGCTTTAATTGTTCTACTCTGTACCCAACAGGGGAGTAATCCTATGTGGCCCAGCTTTAATTGTTCTACTCTGTACTCAACAGGGGAGTAATCCTATGTGGCCCAGCTTTAATTGTTCTACTCTGTACCCAACAGGGGAGTAATCCTATGTGGCCCAGCTTTAATTGTTCTACTCTGTACCCAACAGGGGAGTAATCCTATGTGGCCCAGCTTTAATTGTTCTACTCTGTACTCAACAGGGGAGTAATCCTATGTGGCCCAGCTTTAATTGTTCTACTCTGTACTCAACAGGGGAGTAATCCTATGTGGCCCAGCTTTAATTGTTCTACTCTGTACTCAACAGGGGAGTAATCCTATGTGGCCCAGCTTTAATTGTTCTACTCTGTACCCAACAGGGGAGTAATCCTATGTGGCCCAGCTTTAATTGTTCTACTCTGTACTCAACAGGGGAGTAATCCTATGTGGCCCAGCTTTAATTGTTCTACTCTGTACTCAACAGGGGAGTAATCCTATGTGGCCCAGCTTTAATTGTTCTACTCTGTACCCAACAGGGGAGTAATCCTATGTGGCCCAGCTTTAATTGTTCTACTCTGTACCCAACAGGGGAGTAATCCTATGTGGCCCAGCTTTAATTGTTCTACTCTGTACTCAACAGGGGAGTAATCCTATGTGGCCCAGCTTTAATTGTTCTACTCTGTACCCAACAGGGGAGTAATCCTATGTGGCCCAGCTTTAATTGTTCTACTCTGTACTCAACAGGGGAGTAATCCTATGTGGCCCAGCTTTAATTGTTCTACTCTGTACCCAACAGGGGAGTAATCCTATGTGGCCCAGCTTTAATTGTTCTACTCTGTACCCAACAGGGGAGTAATCCTATGTGGCCCAGCTTTAATTGTTCTACTCTGTACCCAACAGGGGAGTAATCCTATGTGGCCCAGCTTTAATTGTTCTACTCTGTACTCAACAGGGGAGTAATCCTATGTGGCCCAGCTTTAATTGTTCTACTCTGTACTCAACAGGGGAGTAATCCTATGTGGCCCAGCTTTAATTGTTCTACTCTGTACCCAACAGGGGAGTAATCCTATGTGGCCCAGCTTTAATTGTTCTACTCTGTACTCAACAGGGGAGTAATCCTATGTGGCCCAGCTTTAATTGTTCTACTCTGTACCCAACAGGGGAGTAATCCTATGTGGCCCAGCTTTAATTGTTCTAATCCTATGTGGCCCTGTAATTGTTCTACTCTGTAATCCTATGTGGCCCTACAGCTTTAATTGTTCTACTCTGTACTCAACAGGGGAGTAATCCTATGTGGCCCAGCTTTAATTGTTCTACTCTGTACTCAACAGGGGAGTAATCCTATGTGGCCCAGCTTTAATTGTTCTACTCTGTACCCAACAGGGGAGTAATCCTATGTGGCCCAGCTTTAATTGTTCTACTCTGTACTCAACAGGGGAGTAATCCTATGTGGCCCAGCTTTAATTGTTCTACTCTGTACTCAACAGGGGAGTAATCCTATGTGGCCCAGCTTTAATTGTTCTACTCTGTACTCAACAGGGGAGTAATCCTATGTGGCCCAGCTTTAATTGTTCTACTCTGTACTCAACAGGGGAGTAATCCTATGTGGCCCAGCTTTAATTGTTCTACTCTGTACTCAACAGGGGAGTAATCCTATGTGGCCCAGCTTTAATTGTTCTACTCTGTACCCAACAGGGGAGTAATCCTATGTGGCCCAGCTTTAATTGTTCTACTCTGTACTCAACAGGGGAGTAATCCTATGTGGCCCAGCTTTAATTGTTCTACTCTGTACTCAACAGGGGAGTAATCCTATGTGGCCCAGCTTTAATTGTTCTACTCTGTACCCAACAGGGGAGTAATCCTATGTGGCCCAGCTTTAATTGTTCTACTCTGTACCCAACAGGGGAGTAATCCTATGTGGCCCAGCTTTAATTGTTCTACTCTGTACCCAACAGGGGAGTAATCCTATGTGGCCCAGCTTTAATTGTTCTACTCTGTACCCAACAGGGGAGTAATCCTATGTGGCCCAGCTTTAATTGTTCTACTCTGTACCCAACAGGGGAGTAATCCTATGTGGCCCAGCTTTAATTGTTCTACTCTGTACTCAACAGGGGAGTAATCCTATGTGGCCCAGCTTTAATTGTTCTACTCTGTACCCAACAGGGGAGTAATCCTATGTGGCCCAGCTTTAATTGTTCTACTCTGTACCCAACAGGGGAGTAATCCTATGTGGCCCAGCTTTAATTGTTCTACTCTGTACTCAACAGGGGAGTAATCCTATGTGGCCCAGCTTTAATTGTTCTACTCTGTACTCAACAGGGGAGTAATCCTATGTGGCCCAGCTTTAATTGTTCTACTCTGTAGTCAACAGGGGAGTAATCCTATGCACTTAAATTCATTTGCATCAACATTAAACCGTGGTGGAGCATTCAACACAAGTCTGATAATCGCTTGCTGCGCTGCAGTTAACGATCTGTGCACTAGTGGGGCTGCTTATCTTTTCAGGTTACTGAGACCCCATCATAAACAAGGGAACATGCAGGGGGCAGGGGGGCAATTTCTCTGGGGGGCAGACATAGTATTAAATGTTAGTGAGAGTGAATGTTTTTTTTGCGGCGAGCGTCAATGGCGGGTGGAAATATAAATGTTATGAGACGATTAATGTGTATTTTTGTCGATTGTGAAAGGTGTGTGCAATTGGAGGGTAGACATATCGTTTTCAGTATATATTTAAGTATAATAGCCGGCGTGGTGGCGAATTTTTTTTTGAAAAGCACATGTTCTTGGCAACATGGCATATGTAGTTGGATGACGTTCCTTGGCAACTTGCCAGGTAATTGGATGAAGTTCACCTCTAGAGTTGTGATGCTGATGACCATCTTTCTCAATTACTATCAGTTACACAAGCTAACACGTTCACTGTGTTACTTGTTGGCTTTGCTGCTGCCAATGTCACCATTGTGTGTGTCTACATGGTCAGCATTGTCACTGTTTTGTTTGTCTTTGTGACCTGTGTTGTCACTGTAATGTCAATTTTTGTGACCTGTGTTGTCACTGTAATGTCTATTTTTGTGTCCTGTGTTGTCACTGTAATGTCTATCTTTGTGACCTGTGTTAATTGTCACTATCATGTATATCTTTGTGATCTGTATTGCCACTGTCATGTCTGTCTTTGTGACCTGTGTTGTCACTGCCATGTCTATCTTTGCGACCTACGTTGTCACTGTCATGTCTATCTTTGTGACCTGTGTTAATTGTCACTATATCATGTATATCTTTGTGATCTGTATTGCCACTGTCATGTCTGTCTTTGTGACCTGTGTTGTCACTGCCATGTCTATCTTTGTAAACTGTGTTGTCACTATATCATGTATATCTTTGTGATCTGTATTGTCACTGTAATGTCTATTTTTGTGTCCTGTGTTGTCACTGTAATGTCTATCTTTGTGACCTGTGTTAATTGTCACTATCATGTATATCTTTGTGATCTGTATTGCCACTGTCATGTCTGTCTTTGTGACCTGTGTTGTCACTGCCATGTCTATCTTTGCGACCTACGTTGTCACTGTCATGTCTATCTTTGTGACCTGTGTTAATTGTCACTATATCATGTATATCTTTGTGATCTGTATTGCCACTGTCATGTCTGTCTTTGTGACCTGTGTTGTCACTGCCATGTCTATCTTTGTAAACTGTGTTGTCACTGTCATGTCTATCTTTGCGACATGTGTTTTCACTCTCATGTCTATCTTTGTGACCTATGTTGTCACTGCCATGTATATCTTTGTGACCTGTGTTGCCACTGTCATGTCTATTTTTGCGACCTGTGTTGTCACTGTCATGTCTATCTTTGCGACCTGTGTTGTTACTGTCATGCTTGTCTTTGTGACCTGTGTTGTCACTGTCATGTATGTCTTTGTGACCTGTGTTGTTACTATCATACTTGTCTTTGTGACCTGTGTTGTCACTGTCATGTCTGTCTTTGTGACCTGTGTTGTCACTGTCATGTATGTCTTTGTGACCTGTGTTGTCACTGTCATGTCTGTCTTTGTGACCTGTGCTGTCACTGTCATATATGTCTTTGTGACCTGTGTTGTCACTGTCATATATGTCTTTGTGACCTGTGTTGTTACTGCCATACTTGTCTTTGTGACTTGTGTTGTCACTGTCATGTATGTCTTTGTGACCTGTGTTGTTACTATCATACTTGTCTTTGTGACCTGTGTTGTCACTGTCATGTCTGTCTTTGTGACCTGTGTTGTCACTGTCATGTATGTCTTTGTGACCTGTGTTGTCACTGTCATGTCTGTCTTTGTGACCTGTGCTGTCACTGTCATATATGTCTTTGTGACCTGTGTTGTTACTGCCATACTTGTCTTTGTGACTTGTGTTGTCACTGTCATGTCTGTCTTTGTGACCTGTGTTGTCACTGTCATGTATGTCTTTGTGACCTGTGTTGTCACTGTCATATATGTCTTTGTGACCTGTGTTGTTACTGTCATACTTGTCTTTGTGACCTGTGTTGTCACTGCCATGTCTGTCTTTGTGACCTGTGATGCCACTGTCATGTCCGTCTTTGTGACCTGTGTTGTCACTGTCATGTCTATCTTTGCGACTTGTGTTTTACTGTCATGCTTGTCTTTGTGACCTGTGTGGTCACTGTCATGTATGTCTTTGTGACCTGTGTTGTTACTGTCATACTTGTCTTTGTGACCTGTGTTGTCACTGTCATGTATGTCTTTGTGACCTGTGTTGTCACTGTCATGTATGTTTTTGTGTCCTGTGTTGTTACTGAAATACTTGTCTTTGTGACCTGTGTTGTCACTGCCATGCCTGTCTTTGTGACCTGTGTTGCCACTGTCATGTCTGTCTTTGTGACCTGTGTTGTCACTGTCATGTATGTCTTTGTGACCTGTGTTGTTACTGTCATACTTGTCTTTGTGACTTGTGTTGTCACTGTCATGTCTGTCTTTGTGACCTGTGTTGTCACTGTCATGTATGTCTTTGTGACCTGTGTTGTTACTGTCATGTATGTCTTTGTGACCTGTGTTGTTACTGTCATGTCTGTCTTTGTGACTTGTGTTGTCACTGTCATGTCTGTCTTTGTGACCTGTGTTGTCACTGTCATGTATGTCTTTGTGACCTGTGTTGTTACTGTCATACTTGTCTTTGTGACTTGTGTTGTCACTGTCATGTCTGTCATATAAATGTATAGTATGCACTGATAAGACTAAGTCTAAGACGACTACTTAGTTGCTTGGCTATACGGAAGCACTGCACTGTTTCTTTTTGCCTGGAATGTCAACACTTCAAACAAGATACTTATTCTTCTTAAAAATTAAAACTATTGCCTTTTTATCGTATGTGTTTGTGTAGCACTTTGTGAATCCATCATCTGCACATCTGACCTTTTTCACAGCCGACTTAAAGTTACAGTGATTAAATTATGACGGTTCATTTTAGTGGGTAGTCAAGTTGCTGGTACAGTCCTCGGTTGGCATACCATTCATTTTAATTGACCTATCCTTCCATCTCCGTCTTTATCTGTTGCCAGTAGCACAGGTCTACATTGCTGCGAATGAAATATATCTATAATTCCTTAAGATAATGTAGTTAATTCTGCCAAGCCTGCCACCCCTAAATACATAAATGGAGTAATCCATTATGGTTCGTTTTACAACTTTTCTAGCCATAATACCAACGTCCTGACCACAACATGATCCCAATAAAACATAACAAACCTTTATATTTAGTACACAGGTTCCCTAAGTGAGCCTTTTGTGCATGTGTGTATTTTAACATTTTTTTGGGGGCGAAAAGATCACTATCTGCCATGATTGGCGTGGGTGACCGGCGTAAACAACGTCGCCGTAAGAACGAAGAGCACTAACTAAATACATGTAGTAACTACTAAAAAACGTATAGGGTGGAACTAATAAGAGTAGATAACCGTAGACCCAAATAAAAAACACATAGAGTGGAACTGCCAACATTAAATAAGTGTACAGACCCGAATAAGACCGTATAGGCTGGGATTTTTAGTCCAAATAAATAGCCGCACATATACGCTTATTTAGAATGCAATAGTACTCGTCACGGAAGTCACGTTTTTTCTGTCATAGAAGTCACGCACATCCAATACTCTCTAAAAACATAAAATAACTGATTCTTGATAGCTTGCCTCATTTAGGAATTTTCAAACCTCCAAGTAGCCAATTATGTGAAACAAAATAGTGTATCTCTCCTAGGAGGCTACGAAATTGATGAAACATATACTCAGTCTATATATTTGCAATAGCAGATGTCATAGAAGTCACGTTTTTCACATCTAATTTTTCCCATGAAATTTTTGATAGGATTGACAAATGTTTTGGCTAAATTAAGATTTAACAAGATTGCCATCCAGAAAATTAACTCTAGATGGCAGGTGGACAAGGAAGCCTTTTGGCTTATCGAGAGTCCAATACTTTTTTTATCTACATGTATCCCGCCCTTTTAAGGTGTGTTAATTTTATTTTTAAATATATTCACGCTAGTAGCACCAACACAATCAGGAGATAATCTGTTCCATTCATTTACAGTCCTTTGTGAGAATGAGAACTTTCTTATATCTAATCTACTCTGCTCCTTTACTAATGTAACTTCATTTCCTCTGGTCCTTCTATCTTTCTTAACTGAGAAATTGTGATCTTTCTATCAATATTTTCATAACCATTCAACATTTTAAACACTTCTATCTGGTCTCCTCTCAATCTCCTGGTCTCTAGTGTTGTTAAACCACATTCTTTTAGACGTATTTCATATATAAGATCCCTCAGTTTTTGTATCATTTTAGTCGCTCTCCTCTGTACTCTTTCTAGCATATCTATGTCCTTCCTGTGATGTGGCCTCCACGCTTGAATACAATATTCTAAATGAGCCCTAACTATTGTTTTGTACAGCGGTATTATTAGCTCTTTTTCCTTATACGTTTTTGGATTTGATTTCCCTTTGAAGCGGCAATATCACACTGCTCTGAAACCTTCATATCAGCATTAATGGTTAACCCTAAGTCCTTTTTTTACAGTAATACTTAGTACAGAACCTCCCACTGAATATTGTACATCTTCATTCCCATGTACTGTGTGGAGGCATTTACATTTCCCAAAGTTGAACAACATTTGCCATCTTTCAGACCATTTTATCAACCTGTCAAGATCATCTTGTAAATGTTGTCCATCTTCATCACATTTAAATTTTAATCCTTCTAAACAATTTTGTATTATCCGCAAATTTCAACACCTTGCTTGTTATATCATCGTCCAAATTGTTGATATATATTAAGAATAATATAGGTCCCATTACTGATCCCTGTGGTACCCCACTCAAAATTGATTTCCAGTTTGAAGCCTCCCCATCAACTACTACACGTTGTCTTCTGTCAATTAGCCATTTTTCTATCCAGTTAATTAAACCATTTCCTATGCCATGGGCCTTTAGTTTAAGCAGTAATCTTTGATGAGACTTTGTCGAAAGCTTTCTGAAAATCTAAGTAGATCTACTAGTGATCCCTCGTCTACCCACTTAGTGATATCTTCCAAAAAACATAACATATTTGTTAAGCATGACCTCGCTTTTAGAAACCCATGTTGAGATGGGTTTAACAAGTTATGTTTAACAAGAAAATCCACCATGTGATCTTTAATTAGTTTTTCTAATAAATTGCAAATCACTGACATTAAACTCACTGGTCTGTAGTTCTCTGACTTCTTACCATTCTAAAGAAACCACTCCCTCTTCTAATGACAAATTGAAAACTGTTGCACGTGGTATGCTAATTTGTTCTACAATTTCCAATAGTAGTTTGGGCAGAATCCCATCTACTCCAGGTGATTTATTATCCTTCAAAGCCCTAATTTTCTAAGCTACAATTTCCCGGGTTACAATTAACTGTCCTAAATAGTCTGATTCTGCCCCCTTGAACTTAGCCTCTGGTACTGGCAGTGAACTAATATCTTCCCTGGTAAACACTGAACTAAAATACTTATTCAGGTCTTCTGCCATTAAGAATCCCTCTGATATTATATTTCCAGCACTATCTTCTAGAGGACCGACCTTATCCTGAACTTTCTGTTTACTCCGAACATATGCATAAAAACTCTTGCTGTCTTGTTTTATATTACAAGCTAATTTTTGTTCGTAGCTTCTCTTAGAATTTCTAATTTCAGTTGAAGCTTGGTTTAGTGCTTCTTTATCAATGTTGTAGTCTTCATCATTTCCAGTACATCTATATGACTTTCACATCGTTTGTTTGTACTTAATTTTTCTAATGGCTTCTTTCGATAAGTATTTATTTCTGGACCTTTTCCCTTGTTTTTTGAAGGGAACAAATTTATCGACGATGCATTCTATTTCATTATTTAAGATATTCCAGCATTCTGTTGCCGACTTATTCTTCAGTGTGTTGTTCCAGTTTATCTTTGCGAAATATTTCCTCATATCCTTATATATTCCTTTGTAAAAATTTCTCCTGAACTGTTTTTATTATTTCTTTCTGATTTTACTTTGATGGTAACATGTATCTGGTTGTGATTACTACTCCCCAGTGGCTCATATATCTTGACATTGTGAACTAATTCATTCTGTGAGGAAAAAACTATGTCTAACTCTAACACATTCTCACCCCTGGTTGGCTGTAGCACATGTTGAGCAAGGAAACTGTCTTGTACTAAAACTAAAAACTTGTGGTCCTCACTCTCCGTACTCTGTAGAGATTTCCATTGTATATGACCATGGTTAAAATCTACCATATTAATACAGTCCCGTTTGCTAACTTCTCTTAGAGCGTTTTGTACTTTTTCATTCTCTTCTACACTTATGTTTGGACTTCAATAAACTAACCCCACCGTTAACGTTGAGTTTTCTGTAACTATGTTACACCAAACAGCGTCTTCATAATCTGCTTCTCTGTCTAATTTTATTTCATAAGCCTGGATAGATTCTTTAACATATAAAATAACTCCACATCCCCTTCTTCCTTTTCTATCTTTCCTGAACATTACATAGCCTGTTAGTCCCAATTCAGCATCTGATATATCAGTGGTGGCCCATGATTCAGTTATACCTATTATGTGAGGGTCAATATCTTCTACCATAATGTTTAGTTCACTTCTTTTGTTTACTATGCTCCTTGCATTTAAACAAACACATTTATATCCTGATTCAGAACAGTTTTCCAGGATGTTCTTTGCTGATTTATTTCTGCTGTCTATCTATGCCTCCAGTTTCAGGCTTCTCTGTGAATCCCCACTGCGAATCTAGTTTAACTAGATGCAGCCTGTCCCACTGTCAACAGATTGCAGCTAGTTCTCTGAGAAAACTGCTGCCCCCTTTCCACTTAGATGGAGGCCATCTCTCATGTACATATCTTCCCTCCCAACAAAGTAGCCCCATAAATCTACGAATCCCACCCCCTCTTCTTTACACATCTGCTCAACTAGTGCGTTGATCGCCATCCTCTTGCAGTTTCTTAAAGAGCTGTTCGTGGTCTTTCAAATAAGTGTACAACAGTTCAGATTTGTTCAGAAATTTAGATGCAGTAGAACAATATCACTACAATTTGAGTAGCTTTGTCACGGAAGTCACCCTGGAATGGCTGATATGTGCTACAACAATATAACGTCACGTGCACTATATTAAATTGCTACATATATCAACTAAATTAATTGTATCATGAATGTGTGCAACACATTCTATAAAAGTACAATGCAACTGTTTCAATATGTATACTTGAACACATGCTGACACGACCACACATGCTGACACGACCACACATGCTGACACGACCACATATGCTGACACGACCACACGTGCTGACACGACCACACACGTGCTGACACGACCACACACGTACATAACACACAACACACATGCTGACACAACCACACACGTACACAACACAACACACATGCTGACACGACCACACACGTACACAACACACAACACACGTGCTGACACAACCACACACGTACACAACATACAACACACATGCTGACCCGACCACACACGTACACAACACACAACACACATGCTGACACGACCACACACGTACACAACACACAACACACATGCTGACACGACCACACATGCTGACATGACCACACGTGCTGACACGACCACACACGTACACAACACACATCAACAAAACAATCATCACACACGGTATGTCAGAGAAACACAATAAAAAAGTTTATCACATATCTTTTTCTTTTTTTTCTTAATAAAACTTAGGATTAGAAACAAAGAATTTATAATTTTAGTTTTGGGTGGCTCGTGTGATAGAGATCAATTGTGATCTTAGTCTCAGACTTAGTAGGACTGTAGGAGTCTCCCGTCCCACAGCAATTGTTTTCTTGCTATTTGTTTTTGTTTTCTGTCTCTCAATTTTATATATATATATTCTGTTTATTTTATATAAATTTGTACTGTATGTTTTACATTACAATATCTGATAATTTGTGTGTATATCTAAAAAATGTGTCGTCTTACTATGTCTATGACTATGTCAATGGCTATGCCTATGGCTATTCTGTTGGGACTAATTATCCTTATCCTTAAGCTATTACCTTTAATTTAAGCACATTCCCAATGTTCTGATATATTTATTTTGTTGTTGAAGTGCCTACTATGTCGCACAAGGTTCTTCTGACATTTGTAAAAAAAAAACGGCATGTTTTGATTAACGTGTTCGACTCGCAGGTCGGCCTGTACATATGTTCATCACCATCACCTATTTGCACTGATGTGGCAACCTCGGGTGCTGCCACCTCTCGTATTTATACTGACATGTTTCAAAAAACTGCTTGCGTAATTTGTTTGACTTCAACAAAATTAACCTTGTCGGACATTCACATTCCGTATGATCAATATATTCGACTTATGTAACATTTAGTCATATGGTAAAGGGTAGCAGCCACTAGCCTCACACAGAAAGTGCACAAACCGTTTGAAAGGGAATCAAATGGTGATGGCGTCTTACGCCAGTACCCTAGCCTAGGGTTAGGCCTAGTCTAGACAGTAGTCTTAGTCCTATAGGCTTACCTCCAACATTCAATGACAAATCACGTGCTGACGACAGTTCGTTGTTTCTCTTGCTGCCAACGTCATCCTCATTACAACCCATTGATATATACAAATATGGCACTCATTCCGACATAATCCGATCGTCTTGATCTTGCGTTAATAATCCACATATTCCAGACAGAGACAACACTTCGTGGACGTAGTGAATAACGCGTCTAGGCTCTAGCGCGCTATTCTGTGGTGCTGGAGCTGACCACAAGAATGTTTCCAAATAGCCTAAGCGACTCCTTTCTGGAATTGTTATAAAATATACACAATTTATACGGTATTTGTGTTCATCTTGGTCTATATAATTGATTATTATAAATAATTTCACCATCTTGAGTTATTAATTAATGATACTGCTGAGCGAGCGAGCGAGCGAGGGAGGGAGCGAGTGAGCGAGTGAGTTTATTCTGTGAAATTATATAGATGTAGCTAGAATAGATATAATAGTACCAATGATAACACATTAAAGCACACATATTGTAAGTACACTTATTTCCAATGTGGTCTTCAAACATAGTAATAAATTAATATTGACAATAAAAAATAAATAATAATAAAACAGACATATAATAAATAAAATACAATAAATACATATTTTTAAAAGAAGATAGGAAAACATTAAAATGTTAGTATTCTAATAAAGTATGTAAACTATTTAGACAAAGTTATTATCCTACACATAATAAAATATAGTATTATTAAGTTTTTCAAAAACCGGATTTAATCATTATAAAGTATAACATAAATGTTGTGTTTCTAGGCAACCAAGTGACTATATAACATACATCACCTGTTTTAACAAAACTAGTTTTAGAGCGACATTGTTTAGTTTCAAATGGCAAAGTATTCCAGTGGCATATATAGATATGCTTGTATGTAGAAAGGAAGTTTGTCCAGAAGTCTTAAGTCTTGGAATTCACTTTCTCTTGTGTTAATTGCTTCATATTAACCTTTTCTCTTAAATGTGCTGGTGCATTACCATTGATGATGTTGTACATGTGGCCCAGCTTTAATTGTTCTACTCTGTACTCAACAGGGGAGTAATCCTATGTGGCCCAGCTTTAATTGTTCTACTCTGTACTCAACAGGGAGTAATCCTATGTGGCCCAGCTTTAATTGTTCTACTCTGTACTCAACAGGGGAGTAATCCTATGTGGCCCAGCTTTAATTGTTCTACTCTGTACCCAACAGGGGAGTAATCCTATGTGGCCCAGCTTTAATTGTTCTACTCTGTACTCAACAGGGGAGTAATCCTATGTGGCCCAGCTTTAATTGTTCTACTCTGTACTCAACAGGGGAGTAATCCTATGTGGCCCAGCTTTAATTGTTCTACTCTGTACTCAACAGGGGAGTAATCCTATGTGGCCCAGCTTTAATTGTTCTACTCTGTACTCAACAGGGGAGTAATCCTATGTGGCCCAGCTTTAATTGTTCTACTCTGTACTCAACAGGGGAGTAATCCTATGTGGCCCAGCTTTAATTGTTCTACTCTGTACCCAACAGGGGAGTAATCCTATGTGGCCCAGCTTTAATTGTTCTACTCTGTACTCAACAGGGGAGTAATCCTATGTGGCCCAGCTTTAATTGTTCTACTCTGTACCCAACAGGGGAGTAATCCTATGTGGCCCAGCTTTAATTGTTCTACTCTGTACCCAACAGGGGAGTAATTCTATGTGGCCCAGCTTTAATTGTTCTACTCTGTACTCAACAGGGGAGTAATCCTATGTGGCCCAGCTTTAATTGTTCTACTCTGTACCCAACAGGGGAGTAATTCTATGTGGCCCAGCTTTAATTGTTCTACTCTGTACTCAACAGGGGAGTAATCCTATGTGGCCCAGCTTTAATTGTTCTACTCTGTACTCAACAGGGGAGTAATCCTATGTGGCCCAGCTTTAATTGTTCTACTCTGTACTCAACAGGGGAGTAATCCTATGTGGCCCAGCTTTAATTGTTCTACTCTGTACTCAACAGGGGAGTAATCCTATGTGGCCCAGCTTTAATTGTTCTACTCTGTACTCAACAGGGGAGGGCTTTAATTGTTCTACTCTGGGGAGTAATCCTATGTGGCCCAGCTTTAATTGTTCTACTCTGTACTCAACAGGGGAGTAATCCTATGTGGCCCAGCTTTAATTGTTCTACTCTGTACTCAACAGGGGAGTAATCCTATGTGGCCCAGCTTTAATTGTTCTACTCTGTACCCAACAGGGGAATAATCCTATGTGGCCCAGCTTTAATTGTTCTACTCTGTACCCAACAGGGGAGTAATCCTATGTGGCCCAGCTTTAATTGTTCTACTCTGTACTCAACAGGGGAGTAATCCTATGTGGCCCAGCTTTAATTGTTCTACTCTGTACCCAACAGGGGAGTAACCCTATGTGGCCCAGCTTTAATTGTTCTACTCTGTACTCAACAGGGGAGTAATCCTATGTGGCCCAGCTTTAATTGTTCTACTCTGTATTCAACAGGGGAGTAATCCTATGTGGCCCAGCTTTAATTGTTCTACTCTGTACTCAACAGGGGAGTAATCCTATGTGGCCTAGCTTTAATTGTTCTACTCTGTACTCAACAGGGGAGTAATCCTATGTGGCCCAGCTTTAATTGTTCTACTCTGTACCCAACAGGGGAGTAATCCTATGTGGCCCAGCTTTAATTGTTCTACTCTGTACCCAACAGGGGAGTAATCCTATGTGGCCCAGCTTTAATTGTTCTACTCTGTACTCAACAGGGGAGTAATCCTATGTGGCCCAGCTTTAATTGTTCTACTCTGTACTCAACAGGGGAGTAATCCTATGTCATACTTGTCTTTGTGATCTGTATTGCCACTGTCATGTCTGTCTTTTTGACCTGTGTTGTCACTGTCATGTCTGTCTTTGTGACCTGTGTTGTCACTGCCATGTCTATCTTTGTGACCTGTGTTGCCACTGTCATGTCTGTCTTTGTGACCTGTGTTGTCACTGCCATGTCTATCTTTGTGACCTGTGTTGCCACTGTCATGTCTATCTTTGTGACCTGTGTTGTCACTGCCATGTCTGTCTTTGTGACCTGTGTTGTCACTGCCATGTCTATCTTTGTGACCTGTGTTGTCACTGTCATGTCTGTCTTTGTGACCTGTGTTGTCACTGCCATGTCTGTCTTTGTGACCTGTGTTGCCACTGTCATGTCTATCTTTGCGACCTGCGTTGTCATGTCATGTCTATCTTTGCGACATGTGTTGTCACTCTCATGTCTATCTTTGTGACCTGTGTTGTTACTGTCATGCTTGTCTTTGTGACCTGTGTTGTCACTGTCATGTATGTCTTTGTGACCTGTGTTGTTACTATCACACTTGTCTTTGTGACCTGTGTTGTCACTGTCATGTCTGTCTTTGTGACCTGTGTTGTCACTGTCATGTATGTCTTTGTGACCTGTGTTGTTACTGTCATACTTGTCTTTGTGACCTGTGTTGTCACTGTCATGTCTGTCTTTGTGACCTGTGTTGTCACTGTCATGTATGTCGTTGTGACCTGTGTTGTTACTGAAATACTTGTCTTTGTGACTTGTGTTGTCACTGTCATGTCTGTCTTTGTGACCTGTGTTGTTACTGTCATACTTGTCTTTGTGACCTGTGTTGTCACTGTCATGTCTGTCTTTGTGACATGTGTTGTCACTGTCATGTATGTCTTTGTGACCTGTGTTGTTACTGCCATACTTGTCTTTGTGACTTGTGTTGTCACTGTCATGTATGTCTTTGTGACCTGTGTTGTTACTGTCATACTTGTCTTTGTGATCTGTGTTGTCACTGTCATGTATGTCTTTGTGACCTGTGTTGTTACTGTCATACTTGTCTTTGTGACCTGTGTTGCCACTGTCATGTCTGTCTTTGTGACCTGTGTTGTCACTGTCATGTATGTCTTTGTGACCTGTGTTGTTACTGTCATACTTGTCTTTGTGACTTGTGTTGTCACTGTCATGTCTGTCTTCGTGACCTGTGTTGTCACTGTCTTGTCTGTCTTTGTGATCTGTGTTGTTACTGTCATACTTGTCTTTGTGACCTGTGTTGTCACTGTCATGTCAAAGATGTTTAATGTCATATGTCACTGAAAAATGTTCTAACAAAGTTAGTCGTTTTATTTTTAACGGAGATCCTAAAAATGGCGTTTTCAAAACGCCCACCACTTGATATTAATTAGCTTCAGCATCAACGAAATGTCGTGCTTACCACAGTCACAGCCATTTTATAAACTCCTCAAGAACCTTAACTTAAATCATTCATTAATCAGTCCTTTATTTGAGATTTACAAATGCGTTCTTGGCCTTTTTTGTCGCATCTTTATCATGTTGCGCCTATAATAATTATGATATAGCAATGACAATAGTCTCCTAAGTGAACGATGATTAGTTGTCACGCAGTATTAGTTTCCATGTGTGCCAAAACAAGCGAATCCGTGGTCACATAAATATATTTAAAACACGATTGTCTCGATATGAACATGTTCACGTCACGACATAAGCTGGCACGATAATAACATGGCATAATGACTGCTCAATGAGCGTTGTAATTTTAATGGTCTTCCATTGGTGCATCTAATAAATTACACTCACGGGCACTCATACACATGCACGCACGCATTGACGCACACTGTCATACATGCGTACACATGACACACGCATTCAAACACACGCACACACAAACGCACGCAAACGCACGCGCATACAGACAAACACACACACACACACACACACATACATGCATGCATACACAACACATACATACATACATATACACACACATACATACATACATACATACACACATACACACACATACATACACACATATATATATACACACGTACATACGTACACACACACACACACACACACACACACACACACACACACACACACACACACACACACACACATACACACACACACACACACACAAATACATACTTTATTACATACATACATACATACATTCGCAATTAATATCACACACGCACACACGCACACACACACACACACACACACACACACATACACACTCATACTCTTACAACACACTCACACGCACGCGCTCGCACGCACACACGCATGCATGTACGCACTGACACACTCACACATGCACACACACGCGTGCGCGCACGAACACACGCACACCAGACCCATAGCTCGGTTTATTGTGTCCGTGTGGTATATTTTAGACCCTCAACTACACACCTTGAGGTCAACTAAAAATCTCCCATTTAGAACCACGCTTGGAGGTTTACAAAGAATGTCAAATTTAGCACCTCCTTTGTTCGGGCAAAACTCACACGCACGAGCACACCCACGCACACACGAACACATGCGCGCACGCATAAACACATGTACACTGACACGCACAGACAAACTTGCGCACACTATTGAGCGGCATCTAGTGTACAGTACACTGTATATGCTATGACTATGGGATGTTAATCAAGTGTGGGTCTTTGTGACGAACGTGACTTAAGACAGATATACTATCATAAAGATTCACCTCGTATACCATCCCATCCTCTATTTTAAAACCACTACTGGTTTCAGATAGCTGAACATTCACAGAACGTATTTAAACTTTAAGAAAAACATTGATTTCAATTATTTCACGAGATGTTGCCTGCCTACATGCCCGCCTGCTTGGCTATTTATTTATATACATGCTGGAACTGAAGACACGTTATTGGGTCTATGTTATAATTCCAAAAAAGAACAACTAGAAATGGCTAGACTGTTTCTCAACTAAACTCCAACCGCACTGTCACCATCAACATGTCACTATGCACCATGTCTTCAAGTTGGATCTTTGTCATTGGAATAATTGTAAAAGGGTAACATATGGAACATATCATCAAATGCTTAGCATTGCAACAAATGTGTATTTGCGATCATGCAAACCGCACAATTAAACCGAAATCAAAGTTGATTTTGAACTGTTTAGTTTACTATACTCAACATTCGACCTAAGCATTACAAGCGCGTTCACTCCGTAGGCAAGTACTAGGCATACGGGTATTAAGTGTGCATAACGAGAGAAGGGCAATTACCAGTCACGCGCCAGTTGGTCACGCATGACTGCACAACACTTAGTTCGGTGCCTTCGAGTAGGTTGTGTTCCGCTTGGCTGGCGGCGGCCGCAACAATCGGTCTCAATCGTGATGTCGAAATTACGCTTTGTTTTTGCACTCGTAAATTAGGCAGTGTAACAATAACATACAGCGGATTATGATAACTAACTAACTAGGCATATCTAACAAAAACATGACATATTGTATTACAAAAAATCCATGTCAATAAAAAGATTCAAAATGTGTGAACATACGCCAATAAGACTGATGTAGCGAAGCGACATTATTTTTAATTAACAGCAGTGTAGTGTGGTGTGTGAACACAAGTGTGGTGTGTGATGTAGCGTAGTGTGTAGTGTGGTGTGTGAACACAAGTGTGGTGTGTGATGTAGCGTAGTGTGTAGTGTGGTGTGTGAACACAAGTGTGGTGTGTGATGTAGCGTAGTGTGTAGTGTGGTGTGTGAACACAGGTGTGGTGTGTGATGTAGCGTAGTGTGTAGTGTGGTGTGTGAACACAAGTGTGGTGTGTGATGTAGCGTAGTGTGTAGTGTGGTGTGTGAACACAAGTGTGATGTAGCGTAGTGTGGTGTGTGAACACAAGTGTGGTGTGTGATGTAGCGTAGTGTGTAGTGTGGTGTGTGAACACAAGTGTGGTGTGTGATGTAGCGTAGTGTGTAGTGTGGTGTGTGAACACAGGTGTGGTGTAGCGTAGTGTGTAGTGTGGTGTATGAACACAAATGTGGTGTGTGATGTAGCGTAGTGTGTAGTGTGGTGTGTGAACACAAGTGTGGTGTGTGATGTAGCGTAGTGTGTAGTGTGGTGTGTGAACACAAGTGTGGTGTGTTGTGTACCTATACAGACGGTGTTCTCTCTCATCATATGTAGACCTATACAGACGGTGTTCTCTCTTTACATGCGTAGACCTACACATATGGTGTTCACTCTCATCATACGTAGACCTATACAGGCGGTGTTCACTCTCATCATACGTAGACCTATACAGACGGTGTTCACTCTCATCATACGTAGACCTACACATGTGGTGTTCACTGTCATCATACGTAGACCTACACAGACGGTGTTCACTCTCATCATACGTAAACCTATACAGACGGTGTTCTCTCTTTACATACGTAGACCTACACATATGGTGTTCACTCTCATCATACGTAAACCTATACAGACGGTGTTCTCTCTTTACATACGTAGACCTACACATATGGTGTTCACACTCATCATACGTAGACCTATACAGACGGTGTTCTCTCTTTACATACGTAGACCTACACAGACGGTGTTCACTCTCATCATACGTAGACCTATACAGACGATGTTCACTCTCATCATACGTAGACCTATACATACGGTGTTCACTCTCATCATACGTAGACCTATACAGACGGTGTTCACTCTCATCATACGTAGACCTACACATATGGTGTTCACTCTCATCATACGTAGACCTACACAGACGGTGCTCACTCTCATCATACGTAAACCTATACAGACGGTGTTCTCTCTTTACATACGTAGACCTACACATATGGTGTTCACTCTCATCATACGTAGACCTATACAGACGGTGTTCACTCTCATCATACGTAGACCTATACAGACGGTGTTCACTCTCATCATACGTAGACCTACACATGTGGTATTCACTGTCACCATACGTAGACCTACACAGACGGTGCTCACTCTCATCATACGTAAACCTATACAGACGGTGTTCTCTCTTTACATACGTAGACCTACACATATGGAGTTCACACTCATCATACGTAGACCTATACAGACGGTGTTCTCTCTCATCATACGTAGACCTATACAGACGGTGTTCTCTCTTTACATACGTAGACCTACACATATGGTGTTCACTCTCATCATACGTAGACCTATACAGACGGTGGTCTGTCTTAACATACATAGCCCCCCATACAGACGGTGTTGACTCTCATCGTACGTAGACCTACACAGGCGGAGTTCAGGCGGTGTTCAACTCCTAGCATACGCATCTTAAGGTACGGCGAATGATTCTTGTATTTCTGGTGTGACAAACCCCTCTCTCAAGTAACTGGTGTCACATTTATTTGTCACAACGTTACAGGATATGCCGGGGTTTTCTACAGCTCGAATCCCAAGTTATTTAGCAAGCCACAGAACAAACGACTTGTTCAAACCTTACTATAGTATCCCAATCGGTTCACCGAGGTGAATATTAACCTCACGTGTCGCTATGTGTTGCTGGAAGTCTGGGCTCTATCAATTCACCATTCAGAATAACACGGGATATATTTATAAGCAAATATGGACTCTATATCAATTCACCATTCAGAGTAACACTGGATATATTTATAACTGCGCAGTCGAATACAACAGAACATTGTTTCGAAAGACCTCGTTGCTAGACCTCAGCAACAACAAAAAACATGCGTAATCTAAGATACCTTAAGAAACATATATAATATATGTTCAGATATCTAATTATAAACGAGTGGTATATACCTACCGGTCAATGTTCAACAGCTACAGATCAGATTGGGGGCCGACGGGCCATCTGGTCGGAGTCGACAGATCAGACACCTGGTCACACTGACAACTTAGCTCCGACTGAAGATCTGCTGTCTTCTGCCGTTACCAAAACGAAACATTGGTTGGAAACGAGTAAGAGGGGTCGTATCAAAGTTTCAATAATTGTACAGTGTAAACCAGCTAAACAAATACGTGGAGCTGTTTGCTTCATAAACATTAAACCTATTTGACTTAAGTCGTTTCATAACTAATTACGGAGAAACAAAGGAGCCGAAAAGGCTGTCCCTATATGGTGCCAAGTTGCTTTGATGTAGAGTTATTAGCAAACCCCTGATGTCAGTTGGTTGTCGGCCATCAAACTTGAGCCGGGTTACACTGGTCACATGACCGCCATGTTGATATATGTTTACTATTCTATAGTAGTCGTCGCTACGTTACCGGGTAATCATGTTTTGTAACTACATACAGGCCCGAACTTGGTCGACAAACGTGTCCACTATATATAATGTAATTACCAATGTGTTCAATAAGCTAACGGACTCATAGACAGACTATATCAGCAGACACTCGTGTGATTGGCATCAGTCCGACGGCGGTTGTACTAGAGACAATTGTTGAGTTTAATACTCGCCGCACGACTTAGACGTAGTCTACTTTTCCAGGAACGATTTGGAAGCCTTAAATAACTGTGCCGGTCGCCTCATTGTTAATTTGTTAATTTGTAATTACACATAATCACACGTGAAGGTCACGACATCCGTACACACATTACGAGGACATGCAAGACACGCACGACACGCACGACACGCATTTACGTGCACGCGGAGTAACAACAACAGTAGTGGAGCAACACGTTAGGGCCCATTTCAGTCATCACATGCACGCACGCACGCACGCACGCACGCACGCACGCACGCACGCACGCACGCAAACACGCACGCACAACCACACGCACTTGAGAACTGAGAACACAAATAAATTAGTTATGCCGTATTCTTACAGAAAGGTTTAGCCGACCTGACGACGTTACCAAGCTACACCGTTTTCGTTAATCTTACAGTTAATCCGGTTTACCTGTTTTGTCTAACGTTTGAATACATGCCTGCCTGCCTGCCTGCCTGCTGCCTGCCTGCCTGCCTGCCTGCCTGCCTGCCTGCCTGCCTGCCTGCCTGCCTGCCTGCCTGCCTGCCTGCCTGCCTGCCTGCCTGCCAACATTGTCTGGTGCAACACACCCTACAATTGTTTCCGTGGAATAGGGCATGCTTGTAACGTTCGAATATTAGTATATTATGATCCGCTAAGGTTAATGTATCAAAAATAAACGGAACGCAGCAATATCAAGAGTAGAGAAATGTCGAATAAACAATGAACAGGCTACATGTTGATCGGTTGGCAATTAACATATCGCTTAGTTTTGCATGCATACTTATTATTATTTGCAAACGTTCGTTTAGCTATATTATCTCGAAGAAGATGAGTAATACGTGAAAGCCGGTTGCTTTGGACATCCATTATGTGTGAGAATCATTAGTTAAGCAAACTACTGCATTCATCAGTCAAGGTATATTTTCGTCAGGAAAAGTAGCAAAGCGTGACATGCAGTTGTTATAAAACCTGGTTATAATATCTTAATTTCAGTTATGATTAATAACTCGTAGCACATATTATTATTATTCCCCTTGCTCCCTTGCAGGGTGGTTCTACGTCACTTGGCAGCTTCTTCTTCCCCTTGCTCCCTTGCGGGGGTCCTCGTCACTTGGTAGCTTCTTCTTCTTCCCCTTGCTCCCTTGCGGGGGGTCCACGTCACTTGGTAGCTTCTTCTACTTTTCTTTTCAGTTCTTTCCACCTCTCTCTCGTCCGCAAAGGCCATCCATTCATGCCTGTTCAGGTCTCCCCAGTGTCCGATGTCATGATCGGACAGCGAAGTCGTGCTGAAGTTCCGGCTCAGCCCACCCAGTATTAATTTGGTTGCGGCTCCAGTGGAGGTTTTCTGGCAAGCCTCAAGGGGGTGCAAATGTAGGTTTTAGCCCCCTAAACTACCCTATCTGGATCCGCCCCGAGTCTACCTAGGGCCCACGAATGTTTTAATCCGCCACTGGCCACAAACACCCACTGTTTTGGTCAATATGAGCAGCGATGCCATCAAGGCAAAACTTGACTACATTAAGGGAGACGATGACATAAAGTAACGCACTCGGCGGAGCCAGATGTGGAATATTGGAGAAGAACAGCCAAGACAGTGAAGTTAGTGGAGGTTAAGGCAACAAAGGCACGATTTGTGGACTCGTTAGCTCCCTGGCGTGTCCATCCATATGTTAATTGATAACGTTAATACTGGTAATCGATACTGAGATTAACTAACCTGGTTTTTATGCGCTACTAAGCTTGGTTTCCAATTATTTAGGCGCAATAGAAGTTTCCTGGTTATCATTAGGCCATCACCGAGAGGACTATTGTTGGAAACGTTCCCAGCCCAGCCCTAATAAATTAATTATTCTGTTTCTTACTTATGTCCTTCAATTATATAACGTGTTGACATGATGAGGTATTTCCAGAGTTTTCTGTCTGACTTGCCACGACAAGACAAGTCCTGACTAACCAATAGTCAACGTTAATGTTGTCTTTGCTGTTGCTGGCTTTGTTGCTTGCTGCTTTTGTCTGAAAAATAATGATATCGATTAATGTAATAGTTTCTGTTAAATAAAACTCAAATAAACCACCTTTCAACCTAAGCTATGTTATGGCCGTAAGGCCCCTATATAACAAACGGATGTTTAGTTATCACCAGATCCCGACAATTACGTGTCACTCACACGCTGCTCGAGCCGTAATGGACTTGTGTACAACGGTGTGCAGCCAGGCGTGACCGACAAGTGCGCCCGCCATCAGCTGTTTGTAAACAAATTGGCAACGAGCTGACTCTAAATGCACTTGGCGCCGCGTTGTGTTGACAACACGTCTATCGACACAGGAGAAGTACGTAGACTTCGTAGTCCATGATCGTCTGGACTTTCTATGAGTCATTGCAACATGTCTATCGACTCAGGGGGAGTTCGTACACTTCGTAGCCCATGATCGCATTGGCGTTCTGTGTGTCGATCATTGCCGGCGCCTTGGATGCTTCTATTTCGTCACAACAACAATACAAAACAATAATAATAATAAGTTACGTCATTTCTCAGTACCACAAATTGGGCAGATATTATACCCACTCTGCCTGGAAAGCTGATGTCAGTGCTCATCGCGATCCACGGACAGAGCGACCACATACAGTAATTGGTTCACTAAACACCCGCAACCCACCCGACCATTTGGGGTAAGACCACAGTAAAGATTCGTCCGCCATTACCGACCGAAAGAGTGCCCTTGAAATTACCGTTTTGGTGTGATGTGTGAATTTGTTTCGAGCACTTTGACATGGCACATGTTAGTCCAGTGAATACTGAATGTACTACTGCATTAGATCTTTCACCAGGTAGCACGAAATTTACGCTAGTCGCTCACGTATTCGCACAGTGGCTATTTTGCAGCACGTACCAATATTTCAAAATCCGTCACCAGATTGGGGCGAAATTGAGGGGTGTCAGGTTTGGGTGGATTTTTCTGAAAAATTAGGTATGAGCATTTCACGAGTTTTCCACAGTACTTGTGTCAATTGAGGTTAAATATGCTGTGACATTTTCAAGAAAATCCTAAGACAAATTTTGCAGGAAATGAATGAAACGTTATAATGGCCGCCTATTTAAAATTTAAATGTGGTCTTACCCCATTTGGACACAGTTGTAAATGAATGCAAAGTGTACTATGCCAATCCTCGCAGTATTCGCAACAAAACGAATGCGCTCGAAATGTTCCTTAGCACTGCTTACATTCACCAATATCGAATCCAAGATCACCCATGGAGTGGCTGTGGTTACAGTTGCAGACCACCTCATCAACTTTCTGGTATTACATCTCAAAAAGGAACCTATACACAGACATAAATATGTGACCACCCAGAACTATAAACACATGGATAATGGCAAACTTCTCAGTGACCTTTCCAAGATCCCTTGGTCAGTTATCGAAGTGTTTGATGACATCAAGGACGCGTGGTCCACCTGGCAGTCATTGTTTCTCAAAACAATTCACTCCCATGCTCCCATCAGAAAATTCCCAGCAAAACCAAGCAATGCTTTTGGTACTCTGAGGACATTGAACATCTTAAAACCACCAGAGACGAGTACCACACTCAGGCTATAGACTCTCAAGATCCTCATGCCTGGGATGTGTATAAGAAAGTCAGGAATCATATTACTAACTTGTGTCGTGAGACCAAGAAGAATTACATCCAGAATAAGATCCCAACCTCTAGCGGTAACTCCGAGGACATGTGGGATGTACGGATATTCAGCTGTCACCAGATCCCGGCAATTACCGGTCATTCACACGCTATCTTAAAAAAGGTTCGAGAAACAAGTCAGAGAACTATAGACCAGTGAGTTTAACATCAGTGATTTGCAAATTATTAGAAAGACTAATTAAAGATCACATGGTGGATTTTCTTGTTAAACATAACTTGATAAACCCATCTCAACATGGGTTTTTAAAAGCGAGGTCATGCTTAACAAATATGTTATGTTTTTTGGAAGACATCACTAGGTGGGTAGATGAGGGATCACCAGTAGATATCATCTATTTAGATTTTCAAAAAGCTTTCGACAAAGTACCACATCAAAGATTACTCCTTAAGCTAAAGGCCCATGGCATAGGAAATGGTATAATAAACTGGATAGAAAAATGGCTGAATGACAGAAGACAACGTGTAGTAGTTGATGGGGAGGCTTCAAACTGGAAATCGGTATTGAGTGGGGTACCACAGGGATCAGTACTAGGACCTATATTATTCTTAATATATATCAACGATTTGGACGATGATATAACAAGCAAGGTGTTAAAAATTTGCGGATGATACAAAAGTGTTTAGAAGGATTAAAAGTGATGGAGACAGACAGCATTTACAAGATGATCTTGATAGGTTGATCAAATGGTCTGAAAAGTGGCAAATGCTGTTCAATTTTGGGAAATGTAAATGCCTCCACACAGGTCATGGGAATGAAGAGGTAAAATATAAAATGGGGGGTACTGTTCTAAGTACTACTGTAAAAGAAAAGGACTTAGGGTTAACCATTAGTGCTGATATGAAGGTTTCAGAACAGTGCGGAATTGCAGCGTCAAAGGGAAATCAAATCCTTGGATTAATTAGGCGAAATATAGCGTATAAGAAAAAATAATTAATAGTACCGCTGTACAAAACAATAGTGAGGCCTCATTTAGAATATTGTATACAAGCATGGAGGCCATATCGCAAGAAGGACATAGATATGCTAGAAAGAGTACAGAGGAGAGCGACTAAAATGATACCAAATCTGAGGGATCTTAGTTACGAAATACGCCTAAAAGAATGTGGTTTAACAACACTAGAGACCAGGAGATTGAGAGGAGATCACATAGAAGTGTTTAAAATATTGAATGGTTATGAAAATATTGATAGAAACATTTTTTTTCTCAGTTAAGAAAGATAGAAGGACCAGAGGACATGAAGCTACATTAGTAAAGGAGCAGTGTAGATTAGATATAAGAAAGTTCTCATTCTCACAAAGGACTGTAAATGAATGGAACAGATTATCTCCTGATTGTGTTGGTGCTAGTAGCGTGAATATGTTTAAAAATAAAATCGACACACACCTTAAAAAGGCGGGATACATGTAGATAAAAAGTATTGGACTCTCGATAAGCCAAAAGGCTTCCTTGTCCACCTGCCATCCAGAGTAATTTTCTGGATGGCAATCTTGTTAAATCTTGTTAAATCTACTCGAGCCGTAATGTGTTTGTGTACAACGGTGTGCAGCCAGGCGTGACCGACAAGTGCGCCCGCCGTTAGCTGTTTGTAAACAAATTGGCAACGAGCTGACTCTGAATGCACTTGGCGCCGCGTTGTATTGACAACACGTCTATCGACACAGGAGAATTACGTAGATTTCGTAGTCCATGATCGTCTGGACGTTCTATGAGTCACTGCCGGCCCCTGTGGAACCTTCTGTTTCGTCAAAACAATAATTCAAATAAATAATAATAATAATAATTTACTGCATTTCTCAGCGCCACAAACTTTTCAGTTACAATCCATATAATGTAGCTATAATTATTATTCAAAACATATTATATATATATATATATATATATATATATACATGCATACATACGTTCATACATACATACATACATACATACATACATACATACAAATGTATGTATATATATATATATACATACATGTATATATATATATATACATCAATAATAAATAGATAACGGGTAGTAATAATAACAACAATTAATAATAATTAAAACGACAAGTTAAGAAAGAATAATAATAAATAATAAATGTTTAAAACAAATACTAAAATGTTCAGTGCGCTGTGCGTGAAAAAGCTTCGTCGCCTTGAGCATATAAAGCTTGCAGCGCGGGACCTCCAGCAGGTGAGCGTCGGCGGATCGTAACGTGCGCGTGGGCTGGTGTCGTGTTAGCACAGCGGTTCCCAAACTGGGGTACGCGTACTCCGGGGGTATGCGAGAAGTTTTTCAGGCAGTACGCCAAGGTTTGGCTGACAGTTACGATTTTGCTGTCTTGTATGCTATTCGTGTTCGCGATTTGCACCAAAGGTGGAGACTTCCAGGGAGAGTTCTTGTTCTGTCATCCCTTGAAATTCACTAAGAATGGCAACAGCGTCTTCCGAGAGGCCTTCTGATGTTTTGAGGCCGAGGGATTATCGTGGAACAAGGTGTAGCATGTGCGTGGATGATGCGCCGGTGTGATATTGTAAATGGACGAGTGAACCGTGTTTTATCTTTATCTATTCTCTTCTGGCCTTGAGGTCCACAAGGCTGCTGTGCGTGGATGATGCGCCGGTGTGATATTGTAAATGGACGAGTGAACCGTGTTTTATCCTTACCTATCCTCTTTTGGCCTTGAGGTCCACAAGACTGCTGTGCGTGAATGATGCGCCGGTGTGATATTGTAAATGGACGAGTGAACCATGTTTTATCCTTACCTATCCTCTTTTGGCCTTGAGGTCCACAAGACTGCTGTGCGTGAATGATGCGCCGGTGTGATATTGTAAATGGACGAGTGAACCATGTTTTATCCTTACCTATCCTCTTTTGGCCTTGAGGTCCACAAGACTGCTGTGCGTGAATGATGCGCCGGTGTGATATTGTAAATGGACGAGTGAACCATGTTTTATCCTTACCTATCCTCTTTTGGCCTTGAGGTCCACAAGACTGCTGTGCGTGAATGATGCGCCGGTGTGATATTGTAAATGGACGATTGAACCATGTTTTATCCTTACCTTACTTACTTTATGACTTAAAGTACGATTATATATCGTGAAGCTGGAGTTGAGGGGGACAACGTCAAAGATGAAAACTTCAACATGTCTGATCACCTCAACGCAGCGGTTGTTGATGAAGAAACTGTGACAGGAAACATGGGCAACTTTGCAGACGCACGTACCTGTCGTCAATGCCAAACGAATTTCCAAACTAACTTGAATTCCTGTGCGAAAGATGGACATTTGCTTTGAGATCCGTCCATCGTGGAGGTGCAGTATCCCTATAGCAGACGCCGTACAAGTTAGTAGGACTTGTCGTAGTCTGTGAGCGACTCCACCGTTTTCCATGACATGCTTGAACAGCTTCTCCTGGCGAAGTTCTCGTCTAAGATGGCCGCGTCGTACAGACTCTGTATGATGTCCCCGTGAAGGCATTGTTGATTTTCCGTCAACCCATTTATGTGAACACGGATTCTCGGCGTTATTCTGCAAGAAGACTAAACTACGAGTCCGACTCTGTGTTCCGGATGATCCTCAATTCTGCCTGACCAAAATTGTTTCCCGAAATAAGTACCTGACTTTTAAAGAGCTAGCTCATCCATGTAGTTTGTTTTATTTTTATTATAATTTCGGCATACGCTTTCATTTAACTAATTTATAAATGGATGATGATGTTTAACTGAATGTAGAATATTGGTTTTATATAGTATATTATGTATTTTACGTTAAAAAGATGGGCGTACTTTGACGATCGTCTCATACCTCAGGGGTACGCAGGGAGAGAATTATTGGGAACCGCTGTGTTAGCAGGTCGGTCAGGTATGACGGAGCTAAGCCGTGCAAACGGCGAAACGTCAGCAGGAGTAGTTGTACTCGATGCGTTGTTTAATTGGCAGCCAGTGAGTTTCAATCAGGGCAGGAGTGATGTAAATGTGTTTTTTAGTTCTGACTATGAGATGGGCTGCAGTATTTTGCATTCTATGGAGTCTGGCGAGAAGATAGTCAGACATTCCGTACAACAGGCCATTTCCATTGCCAAGACGAGACGTCACGTAGGTACACACCATCATCTCTGTGGTTTTCTGATGTAGAATATTTCGAATTCATCCAATAGGCCCTACTGTGTGGATGGAAATATGCCACACGACACATGTGCTGCACGTGGCTGTTCATGTTTAGGGCATCATCAAAGGAAACAACACTATTCCTGGCCACAGAGGAAGTAGGCATGATGTCATTGGCAAGTTGTACGTACGGCATAGAAAGTTTGTTCTTGATGGGCGGCGGACATATCAATGCTACAACTCTTTCACGCATTTGAATAAGTTATTTCGCTCCATTTATTACAACACTGCGCGTCCACAAGTTCAAATCGTCAATTATATTGCGTCAGTCAAATCAACATGCGATTGGTCAGTTTTTTACTTGAGGAAGTAGACGATTTCCGGTATCTAGGTTCGTGGATACGCAGTACAAGCGACGTAGTTCACCAAAGCATTGCCCTAGCCTGGCAAACATGTAACAAGCTAGACCATGTATGGAAGGCAACATGTGACAGGCTAGACCATGTACGAAAGGCAAACATGTAACAGGCTAGACCATGTATGGAAGGCAAACATGTAACAGGCTAGTCCATGTATGGAAGGCAAACACAAGAAGAACCCTTAAATTGTCAATCTTCAGTGTAACCGTTGAAAGCATATTGTTGTACGAAGCTGATACCTGGACCCTCACAAAAAAATTGGACAGAAAACTAGACGGGAGTTACACCAGAATGTTAAGAAAGTGCCTAAATGTCCACTGGAGCAATAGGCTTACAAATGAAGAACTATAATATTATGGACATGTAGACAAATCCACACACACGATTCGCAGGAGGTGCGTACAACTAGTTAGTCATCACTAGCGTAACACCGACGAACCAGTGTCAGTGTCCATCCTGTGGACACCCACTCAGGACAAGAACAAGAGGGAAACACAAGAACACATACACCAAGCTGATCTGTGAAAACCTTGGCATTGAAGATCGAGAAAGACCTTCATTCACTGATGAACGCTCAACCTTTATGGAAACGGCTTATCTATGCTACGGCCCCAGTCGACCGATGATGATGATGATGATGGTGATTACTATTTAATTAGGCAATGTTTAATGCTAAAACGTAAAAGTCAAACCCAAACCCTTCAGAAAACTTTAAAAAAATTATAAGTTATTAGTGAAATGTTTGTTATTTGTGCCAAACATGTAATTACAGTAGTTTGCCACGAGAATTTGAATATAATAGATTTATTTCATTTTAAACGTTTCATAAAAATTAGCGCCGAATTAACCAAAACATCACTCGGTGTAGTATGGTGCGTCGAGTCAGCAATATTACTTCGGTAGTGATACGTTGGGCGAATTCGGCCACACCTGACGGAAGATTCATGTTAGACACTTGTTCACGCACTAGTTTAGATTATGGAAATCCACTTCTTTATGGTCTCCCACACACGGTGATGCAACGTCTACAAAGGGTGCAGAACTGTGCCGCCCGGCTAATTACTCGCACGAGAAAATACGAACACATCACGCCCGTGTTGCAGCGTTTACACTGGCTACCCGTTCATTTGAGACCGACCTACAAAGTGCTGGTGTTTACGTATTGTGCCTTGAATGGTGTAGCGCCGGACTACATAAGTGAGTTAATTGGCTATCGTCCCATCAACAGAAGTCTACGATCTACCTCGCAGCCTCGTCTTTTGTTCATACCGGCCTCACAAACTGTTACTCACTCGTGATCACCGTTTTGCAGTTTGCTCGGCGGTTCTGTGGAACAATTTGCCTCCTACGCTCAGGACAGCAACATCATTACAAGTGTTTAAAACAGTTTTGAAGACTCACCTTTTTAAACAAGCGTTTTTATAATTCACCGACGAGAAAATTTTATGTGCTTTTTCTATTGATAAATGTCGAGTCTTCGATCGACGTTCCGCGACGTTCCATCGCATATGAATATACGTTATTGTAGATATTATGACTTTATATTGATGGACATGTTATATTATATCAATAGTTAACTATGTGCGAAGTATCAGTCTCATGCGAAGCACACACCGAATGGTAGATGACCTTAAAAATCAAGATATACATGATAGTGACAATTAACACAGGTCACAAAGACAGACATGACAGTGACAACACAGGTCACAAAGACATACATGACAGTGACAACACAGGTCACAAAGACAGACATGACAGTGACAACACAGGTCACAAAGACAAGTATGATAGTAACAACACAGGTCACAAAGACATACATGACAGTGACAACACAAGTCACAAAGACAAGTATGGCAGTAACAACACAGGTCACAAAGACATATATGACAGTGACAACACAGGTCACAAAGACATATATGACAGTGACAGCACAGGTCACAAAGACAGACATGACAGTGACAACACAGGTCACAAAGACATACATGACAGTGACAACACAGGTCACAAAGACAGACATGACAGTGACAACACAGGTCACAAAGACAAGTATGATAGTAACAACACAGGTCACAAAGACATACATGACAGTGACAACACAGGTCACAAAGACAAGCATGACAGTAACAACACAGGTCGCAAAGATAGACATGACAGTGACAACACAGGTCGCAAAAATAGACATGACAGTGGCAACACAGGTCACAAAGATATACATGGCAGTGACAACATAGGTCACAAAGATAGACATGAGAGTGAAAACACATGTCGCAAAGATAGACATGACAGTGACAACACAGTTTACAAAGATAGACATGGCAGTGACAACACAGGTCACAAAGACAGACATGACAGTGGCAATACAGATCACAAAGATATACATGATATAGTGACAATTAACACAGGTCACAAAGATAGACATGACAGTGACAACGTAGGTCGCAAAGATAGACATGGCAGTGACAACACAGGTCACAAAGACAGACATGACAGTGGCAATACAGATCACAAAGATATACATGATAGTGACAATTAACACAGGTCACAAAGATAGACATTACAGTGACAACACAGGACACAAAAATAGACATTACAGTGACAATACAGATCACAAAGATATACATGATATAGTGACAACACAGTTTACAAAGATAGACATGGCAGTGACAACACAGGTCACAAAGACAGACATGACAGTGGCAATACAGATCACAAAGATATACATGATATAGTGACAATTAACACAGGTCACAAAGATAGACATGACAGTGACAACGTAGGTCGCAAAGATAGACATGGCAGTGACAACACAGGTCACAAAGACAGACATGACAGTGGCAATACAGATCACAAAGATATACATGATAGTGACAATTAACACAGGTCACAAAGATAGACATTACAGTGACAACACAGGACACAAAAATAGACATTACAGTGACAACACAGGTCACAAAAATTGACATTACAGTGACAACACAGGTCACAAAGACAAACAAAACAGTGACAATGCTGACCATGTAGACACACACAATGGTGACATTGGCAGCAGCAAAGCCAACAAGTAACACAGTGAACGTGTTAGCTTGTGTAACTGATAGTAATTGAGAAAGATGGTCATCAGCATCACAACTCTAGAGGTGAACTTCATCCAATTACCTGGCAAGTTGCCAAGGAACGTCATCCAACTACATATGCCATGTTGCCAAGAACATGTGCTTTTCAAAAAAAAATTCGCCACCACGCCGGCTATTATACTTAAATATATACTGAAAACGATATGTCTACCCTCCAATTGCACACACCTTTCACAATCGACAAAAATACACATTAATCGTCTCATAACATTTATATTTCCACCCGCCATTGACGCTCGCCGCAAAAAAAACATTCACTCTCACTAACATTTAATACTATGTCTGCCCCCCAGAGAAATTGCCCCCCTGCCCCCTGCATGTTCCCTTGTTTATGATGGGGTCTCAGTAACCTGAAAAGATAAGCAGCCCCACTAGTGCACAGATCGTTAACTGCAGCGCAGCAAGCGATTATCAGACTTGTGTTGAATGCTCCACCACGGTTTAATGTTGATGCAAATGAATTTAAGTGCATAGGATTACTCCCCTGTTGACTACAGAGTAGAACAATTAAAGCTGGGCCACATAGGATTACTCCCCTGTTGAGTACAGAGTAGAACAATTAAAGCTGGGCCACATAGGATTACTCCCCTGTTGAGTACAGAGTAGAACAATTAAAGCTGGGCCACATAGGATTACTCCCCTGTTGAGTACAGAGTAGAACAATTAAAGCTGGGCCACATAGGATTACTCCCCTGTTGGGTACAGAGTAGAACAATTAAAGCTGGGCCACATAGGATTACTCCCCTGTTGGGTACAGAGTAGAACAATTAAAGCTGGGCCACATAGGATTACTCCCCTGTTGAGTACAGAGTAGAACAATTAAAGCTGGGCCACATAGGATTACTCCCCTGTTGGGTACAGAGTAGAACAATTAAAGCTGGGCCACATAGGATTACTCCCCTGTTGAGTACAGAGTAGAACAATTAAAGCTGGGCCACATAGGATTACTCCCCTGTTGAGTACAGAGTAGAACAATTAAAGCTGGGCCACATAGGATTACTCCCCTGTTGAGTACAGAGTAGAACAATTAAAGCTGGGCCACATAGGATTACTCCCCTGTTGAGTACAGAGTAGAACAATTAAAGCTGGGCCACATAGGATTACTCCCCTGTTGGGTACAGAGTAGAACAATTAAAGCTGGGCCACATAGGATTACTCCCCTGTTGAGTACAGAGTAGAACAATTAAAGCTGGGCCACATAGGATTACTCCCCTGTTGAGTACAGAGTAGAACAATTAAAGCTGGGCCACATAGGATTACTCCCCTGTTGGGTACAGAGTAGAACAATTAAAGCTGGGCCACATAGGATTACTCCCCTGTTGAGTACAGAGTAGAACAATTAAAGCTGGGCCACATAGGATTACTCCCCTGTTGGGTACAGAGTAGAACAATTAAAGCTGGGCCACATAGGATTACTCCCCTGTTGAGTACAGAGTAGAACAATTAAAGCTGGGCCACATAGGATTACTCCCCTGTTGAGTACAGAGTAGAACAATTAAAGGTGGGCCACATAGGATTACTCCCCTGTTGGGTACAGAGTAGAACAATTAAAGCTGGGCCACATAGGATTACTCCCCTGTTGAGTACAGAGTAGAACAATTAAAGCTGGGCCACATAGGATTACTCCCCTGTTGAGTACAGAGTAGAACAATTAAAGCTGGGCCACATAGGATTACTCCCCTGTTGGGTACAGAGTAGAACAATTAAAGCTGGGCCACATAGGATTACTCCCCTGTTGAGTACAGAGTAGAACAATTAAAGCTGGGCCACATAGGATTACTCCCCTGTTGGTACAGAGTAGAACAATTAAAGCTGGGCCACATAGGATTACTCCCCTGTTGAGTACAGAGTAGAACAATTAAAGCTGGGCCACATAGGATTACTCCCCTGTTGGGTACAGAGTAGAACAATTAAAGCTGGGCCACATAGGATTACTCCCCTGTTGGGTACAGAGTAGAACAATTAAAGCTGGGCCACATAGGATTACTCCCCTGTTGAGTACAGAGTAGAACAATTAAAGCTGGGCCACATAGGATTACTCCCCTGTTGAGTACAGAGTAGAACAATTAAAGCTGGGCCACATAGGATTACTCCCCTGTTGGGTACAGAGTAGAACAATTAAAGCTGGGCCACATAGGATTACTCCCCTGTTGGGTACAGAGTAGAACAATTAAAGCTGGGCCACATAGGATTACTCCCCTGTTGAGTACAGAGTAGAACAATTAAAGCTGGGCCACATAGGATTACTCCCCTGTTGGGTACAGAGTAGAACAATTAAAGCTGGGCCACATAGGATTACTCCCCTGTTGAGTACAGAGTAGAACAATTAAAGCTGGGCCACATAGGATTACTCCCCTGTTGAGTACAGAGTAGAACAATTAAAGCTGGGCCACATAGGATTACTCCCCTGTTGGGTACAGAGTAGAACAATTAAAGCTGGGCCACATAGGATTACTCCCCTGTTGGGTACAGAGTAGAACAATTAAAGCTGGGCCACATAGGATTACTCCCCTGTTGAGTACAGAGTAGAACAATTAAAGCTGGGCCACATAGGATTACTCCCTGTTGGGTACAGAGTAGAACAATTAAAGCTGGGCCACATAGGATTACTCCCCTGTTGGGTACAGAGTAGAACAATTAAAGCTGGGCCACATAGGATTACTCCCCTGTTGGGTACAGAGTAGAACAATTAAAGCTGGGCCACACAGGATTACTCCCTGTTGGGTACAGAGTAGAACAATTAAAGCTGGGCCACACAGGATTACTCCCTGTTGGGTACAGAGTAGAACAATTAAAGCTGGGCCACATAGGATTACTCCCCTGTTGAGTACAGAGTAGAACAATTAAAGCTGGGCCACATAGGATTACTCCCTGTTGGGTACAGAGTAGAACAATTAAAGCTGGGCCACATAGGATTACTCCCTGTTGGGTACAGAGTAGAACAATTAAAGCTGGGCCACATAGGATTACTCCCCTGTTGAGTACAGAGTAGAACAATTAAAGCTGGGCCACATAGGATTACTCCCCTGTTGGGTACAGAGTAGAACAATTAAAGCTGGGCCACATAGGATTACTCCCCTGTTGAGTACAGAGTAGAACAATTAAAGCTGGGCCACATAGGATTACTCCCCTGTTGGGTACAGAGTAGAACAATTAAAGCTGGGCCACATAGGATTACTCCCCTGTTGGGTACAGAGTAGAACAATTAAAGCTGGGCCACATAGGATTACTCCCCTGTTGAGTACAGAGTAGAACAATTAAAGCTGGGCCACATAGGATTACTCCCCTGTTGGGTACAGAGTAGAACAATTAAAGCTGGGCCACATAGGATTACTCCCCTGTTGAGTACAGAGTAGAACAATTAAAGCTGGGCCACATAGGATTACTCCCCTGTTGAGTACAGAGTAGAACAATTAAAGCTGGGCCACATAGGATTACTCCCCTGTTGGGTACAGAGTAGAACAATTAAAGCTGGGCCACATAGGATTACTCCCCTGTTGGGTACAGAGTAGAACAATTAAAGCTGGGCCACATAGGATTACTCCCCTGTTGAGTACAGAGTAGAACAATTAAAGCTGGGCCACATAGGATTACTCCCCTGTTGGGTACAGAGTAGAACAATTAAAGCTGGGCCACATAGGATTACTCCCCTGTTGAGTACAGAGTAGAACAATTAAAGCTGGGCCACATAGGATTACTCCCCTGTTGGGTACAGAGTAGAACAATTAAAGCTGGGCCACATAGGATTACTCCCCTGTTGGGTACAGAGTAGAACAATTAAAGCTGGGCCACATAGGATTACTCCCCTGTTGAGTACAGAGTAGAACAATTAAAGCTGGGCCACATAGGATTACTCCCCTGTTGAGTACAGAGTAGAACAATTAAAGCTGGGCCACATAGGATTACTCCCCTGTTGAGTACAGAGTAGAACAATTAAAGCTGGGCCACATAGGATTACTCCCCTGTTGAGTACAGAGTAGAACAATTAAAGCTGGGCCACATAGGATTACTCCCCTGTTGGGTACAGAGTAGAACAATTAAAGCTGGGCCACATAGGATTACTCCCCTGTTGAGTACAGAGTAGAACAATTAAAGCTGGGCCACATAGGATTACTCCCCTGTTGGGTACAGAGTAGAACAATTAAAGCTGGGCCACATAGGATTACTCCCCTGTTGAGTACAGAGTAGAACAATTAAAGCTGGGCCACATAGGATTACTCCCCTGTTGAGTACAGAGTAGAACAATTAAAGCTGGGCCACATAGGATTACTCCCCTGTTGGGTACAGAGTAGAACAATTAAAGCTGGGCCACATAGGATTACTCCCCTGTTGAGTACAGAGTAGAACAATTAAAGCTGGGCCACATAGGATTACTCCCCTGTTGGGTACAGAGTAGAACAATTAAAGCTGGGCCACATAGGATTACTCCCCTGTTGGGTACAGAGTAGAACAATTAAAGCTGGGCCACATAGGATTACTCCCCTGTTGGGTACAGAGTAGAACAATTAAAGCTGGGCCACATAGGATTACTCCCCTGTTGAGTACAGAGTAGAACAATTAAAGCTGGGCCACATAGGATTACTCCCCTGTTGAGTACAGAGTAGAACAATTAAAGCTGGGCCACATGTACAACATCATCAATGGTAATGCACCAGCACATTTAAGAGAAAAGGTTAATATGAAGCAATTAACACAAGAGAAAGTGAATTCCAAGACTTAAGACTTCTGGACAAACTTCCTTTCTACATACAAGCATATCTATATATGCCACTGGAATACTTTGCCAATTGAAACTAAACAATGTCGCTCTAAAACTAGTTTTGTTAAAACAGGTGATGTATGTTATATAGTCACTTGGTTGCCTAGAAACACAACATTTATGTTATACTTTATAATGATTAAATCCGGTTTTTGAAAAACTTAATAATACTATATTTTATTATGTGTAGGATAATAACTTTGTCTAAATAGTTTACATACTTTATTAGAATACTAACATTTTAATATTTTCCTATCTTCTTTTAAGAATATGTATTTCTTGTATTTTATTTATTATATGTCTGTTTTATTATTATTTATTTTTTATTGTCAATATAAATTTATTATTATGTTTGAAGACCACATTGGAAATAAGTGTACTTACAATATGTGTGCTTTAATGTGTTATCATTGGTACTATTATATCTATTCTAGCTATATCTAAATAATTTCACAGAATAAACTCACTCGCTCACTCGCTCCCTCCCTCCCTCGCTCGCTCGCTCGCTCAGCAGTATCATTAATTAATAACTCAAGGTGGTGAAATTATTTATAATAATAAATTATATAGACCAAGATGAACACAAATACCGTATAAATTGTGTATATTTTATAACAATTCCAGAAAGGAGTCGCTTAGGCTATTTGGAAACATTCTTGTGGTCAGCTCCAGCACCACAGAATAGCGCGCTAGAGCCTAGACGCGTTACTCACTACGTCCACGAAGTGTTGTCTCTGTCTGGAATATGTGGATTATTAACGCAAGATCAAGACGATCGGATTATGTCGGAATGAGTGCCATATTTGTATATATCAATGGGTTGTAATGAGGATGACGTTGGCAGCAAGAGAAACAACGAACTGTCGTCAGCACGTGATTTGTCATTGAATGTTGGAGGTAAGCCTATAGGACTAAGACTACTGTCTAGACTAGGCCTAACCCTAGGCTAGGGTACTGGCGTAAGACGCCATCACCATTTGATTCCCTTTCAAACGGTTTGTACACTTTCTGTGTGAGGCTAGTGGCTGCTACCCTTTACCATATGACTAAATGTTACATAAGTCGAATATATTGATCATACGGAATGTGAATGTCCGACAAGGTTAATTTTGTTGAAGTCAAACAAATTACGAAGCAGTTTTTTGAAACATGTCAGTATAAATACGAGAGGTGGCAGCACCAGAGGTTGCCACATCAGTGCAAATAGGTGATGGTGATGAACATATGTACAGGCCGACCTGCGAGTCGAACACGTTACTCAAAACATGCCGTTTTTTGTTTTACAAATGTCAGAAGAACCTTGTGCGACATAGTAGGCACTTCAACAACAAAATAAATATATCAGAACATTGGGAATGTGCTTAAATTAAAGGTAATAGCTTAAGGATAAGGATAATTAGTCCCAACAGAATAGCCATAGGCATAGCCATTGACAGTCACATAGTCATAGACATAGTAAGACGACACATTTTTTAGATATACACACAAATTATCAGATATTGTAATGTAAAACATACAGTGCAAATTTATATAAAATAAACAGAATATATATATATAATATTGAGAGACAGAAAACAAAAACAAATAGCAAGAAAACAATTGCTGTGGGACGGGAGACTCCTACAGTCCTACTAAGTCTGAGACTAAGATCACAATTGATCTCTATCACAGGAGCCACCCAAAACTAAAATTATAAATTCTTTATGTTTCTAATCCTAAGTTTTATTAAGAAAAAAAAGAAAAAGATATGTGATAAACTTTTTTATTGTGTTTCTCTGACATACCGTGTGTGATGATTGTTTTGTTGATGTGTGTTGTGTACGTGTGTGGTCGTGTCAGCACGTGTGGTCGTGTCAGCACGTGTGGTTGTGTCAGCACGTGTGTTGTGTACGTGTGTGGTCGTGTCAGCATGTGTGGTCGTGTCAGCATGTGTGGTCGTGTCAGCACGTGTGGTCGTGTCAGCATGTGTGTTGTGTACGTGTGTGGTCGTGTCAGCATGTGTGGTCGTGTCAGCATGTGTGTTGTGTGTTGTGTACGTGTGTGGTCGGGTTAGCATGTGTGTTGTATGTTGTGTACGTGTGTGGTCGTGTCAGCATGTGTGGTCGTGTCAGCATGTGTGTTGTGTGTTGTGTATGTGTGTGGTCGGGTCAGCATGTGTGTTGTATGTTGTGTACGTGTGTGGTCGTGTCAGCACGTGTGTTGTGTGTTGTGTACGTGTGTGGTCGTGTCAGCACGTGTGGTCGTGTCAGCATGTGTGTTGTGTGTTGTGTACGTGTGTGGTCGTGTCAGCATGTATGGTCGTGTCAGCATGTGTGGTCGTGTCAGCATGTGTGGTCGTGTCAGCACGTGTGGTCGTGTCAGCATGTGTGTTGTGTGTTGTGTACGTGTGTGGTCGTGTCAACATGTGTGGTCGTGTCAGCATGTGTGTTGTGTGTTGTGTACGTGTGTGGTCGGGTCAGCATGTGTGTTGTATGTTGTGTACGTGTGTGGTCGTGTCAGCATGTGTGGTCGTGTCAGCATGTGTGTTGTGTGTTGTGTACGTGTGTGGTCTGGTCAGCATGTGTGTTGTATGTTGTGTACATGTGTGGTCGTGTCAGCATGTGTGGTCGTGTCAGCATGTGTGTTGTGTGTTGTGTACGTGTGTGGTCGGGTCAGCATGTGTGTTGTATGTTGTGTACGTGTGTGGTCGTGTCAGCACGTGTGTTGTGTGTTGTGTACGTGTGTGGTCGTGTCAGCATGTGTGTTGTTTGTTGTGTACGTGTGTGGTTGTGTCAGCATGTGTGTTGTGTGTTATGTACGTGTGTGGTCGTGTCAGCACGTGTGTGGTCGTGTCAGCATGTGTGGTCGTGTCAGCATGTGTGGTCGTGTCAGCATGTGTGGTCGTGTCAGCATGTGTGCAAGTATACATATTGAAACAGTTGCATTGTACTTTTATAGAATGTGTTGCACACATTCATGATACAATTAATTTAGTTGATATATGTAGCAATTTAATATAGTGCACGTGACGTTATATTGTTGTAGCACATATCAGCCATTCCAGGGTGACTTCCGTGACAAAGCTACTCAAATTGTAGTGATATTGTTCTACTGCATCTAAATTTCTGAACAAATCTGAACTGTTGTACACTTATTTGAAAGACCACGAACAGCTCTTTAAGAAACTGCAAGAGGATGGCGATCAACGCACTAGTTGAGCAGATGTGTAAAGAAGAGGGGGTGGGATTCGTAGATTTATGGGGCTACTTTGTTGGGAGGGAAGATATGTACATGAGAGATGGCCTCCATCTAAGTGGAAAGGGGGCAGCAGTTTTCTCAGAGAACTAGCTGCAATCTGTTGACAGTGGGACAGGCTGCATCTAGTTAAACTAGATTCGCAGTGGGGATTCACAGAGAAGCCTGAAACTCGAGGCATAGATAGACAGCAGAAATAAATCAGCAAAGAACATCCTGGAAAACTGTTCTGAATCAGGATATAAATGTGTTTGTTTAAATGCAAGGAGCATAGTAAACAAAAGAAGTGAACTAAACATTATGGTAGAAGATATTGACCCTCACATAATAGGTATAACTGAATCATGGGCCACCACTGATATATCAGATGCTGAATTGGGACTAACAGGCTATGTAATGTTCAGGAAAGATAGAAAAGGAAGAAGGGGATGTGGAGTTATTTTATATGTTAAAGAATCTATCCAGGCTTATGAAATAAAATTAGACAGAGAAGCAGATTATGAAGACGCTGTTTGGTGTAACATAGTTACAGAAAACTCAACGTTAACGGTGGGGTTAGTTTATTGAAGTCCAAACATAAGTGTAGAAGAGAATGAAAAAGTACAAAACGCTCTAAGAGAAGTTAGCAAACGGGACTGTATTATTATGGTAGATTTTAACCATGGTCATATACAATGGAAATCTCTACAGAGTACGGAGAGTGAGGACCACAAGTTTTTAGTTTTAGTACAAGACAGTTTCCTTGCTCAACATGTGCTACAGCCAACCAGGGGTGAGAATGTGTTAGAGTTAGACATAGTTTTGTCCTCACAGAATGAATTAGTTCACAATGTCAAGATATATGAGCCACTGGGGAGTAGTAATCACAACCAGATACATGTTACCATCAAAGTAAAATCAGAAAGAAATAATAAAAACAGTTCAGGAGAAATTTTTACAAAGGAAGATATAAGGATATGAGGAAATATTTCGCAAAGATAAACTGGAACAACACACTGAAGAATAAGTCGGCAACAGAATGCTGGAGTATCTTAAATAATGAAATAGAATGCATCGTCGATAAATTTGTTCCCTTCAAAAAACAAGGGAAAAGGTCCAGAAATAAATACTTATCGAAAGAAGCCATTAGAAAAATTAAGTACAAACAAACGATGTGAAAGTCATATAGATGTACTGGAAATGACGAAGACTACAACATTGATAAAGAAGCACTAAACCAAGCTTCAACTGAAATTAGAAATTCTAAGAGAAGCTACGCAGGGGTAGAACTACCCACTAGTCCGCTAGTCCGTACACTAGTAAAGATTACGGCGGACTAGTAAACCCGGCCTACCAACTAGTCCGGCTGTCTAGTAAAAATCAGCGTGTTGCGTGGCGCCACCAACCGTACAATTGACAAAGTAAATCTTCACCTAATGTGAATCGACAGTGAAACGGTACTTTTGATTGGTTGTTGTGTGACATAGAAATCTGAAACGACCGTTTTGTTTGGCTTAGCGTATCATGTAGAGGGGTACCGGCTAATGAGCGCAATTGGCGTCCATTTTCGCGTCTATTTTCTAATCTATTTTCAAATGCGCGGATTTCGAATACGGTTCACATCTTCATTTCTACATCAATTATTTTGTTAATTCATTACTAATTATTTTGTTACGTTTACGCACGATGCATCGTTATTTAACTGGGGTTGCAAAACCAGAAGTTAAACGCAAGGTGGAAAAGCGAGAACGGGACACGCTGTACGACCAGCAGAAACGACAGCGTGGCTATTTGAAGGTTTGGGAACGAGACCACACTTGGCTGTCCTACGATGACGACAACGATTTGATGTTTTGCAAAGTGTGCAGGACACACAACGTAACTGGTGTCCGTGGCAAGAATGCGTTCTTGACTGGCACGGACAACTTTCGTCCAGACTCGCTACGCGCACACAGTACAAGCGAGGCGCACACACGAGCTGTCTTCCGGCAAACTGCGTTCGAAGCCCGTCCCGGCACTGCACCTGCCCACCGAGCCATCCAAGCGCTGAACACGGCCACCATGGACCGTCTGACGCATTTGTTTAGGTAATTATGTTACCCATGTGATATAATGTTATAAAATGTAAAAAAATATTGTGTTTGATTGTACTTTGTTAGGGTTAGCACTATATGGTTTAAATTATTATCCCTCATTTCTCTGTTATCTCTCATTTCAAGCGTGCCGTGCAGTAAACAATGCCATGGGAAATTATTAATTTGCATTTGATGTAGATCTGTGTTATAACTTGCCTGGATCTTCGGGTTCAAAAGTAATACTATTTAGTGTTGTATTTCCCGCCTTTATGCATCATATTTTTGGTTTTGAGAACGTGGCTTGTCTTGTGATTTTTGTGCTTTTATTAAAATTTAAACCTGCCCATCTTCAAATCTTCGTCAAGTTTTGTTTTGAAAGCGAGGATGTTTTTAGTATTCACTGTTTGCTGAGGAAGGTTGTTATGTTGTGACTATACTCAGTATATACTTAATACTATGATATTTAATATTTCCTGCATTGGATGTTTCAGGACTTGTCACGCGATAGCAAAGCACCGGCGTCCGTTCACAGATTATGTGTGGCAGTGTACCCTGGACGCACAAAAGGGCCTTGATGTGGGGAACACTTATCGGAATGACAAGGCATGCAAGCAGTTCGTGCGTGCCATCGCTGAGGTTGAGCGCCGTCACCTCGCACAGCACCTGGAGAGTGCTCACTTTCTCGCCCTCATCAGTGACGGTACGACAGATGCGTCCATCACGGAAGCGGAGATAGTGTACGTGAGGTATGCAGTGAATGGTGTCGTCTCTACTGCCTTCGCTGGTATTGAGAACGTCGGCAAGGCAGATGCTCCGTCAATCAAGCGGGCAATTGACGGTGTCGTGGAGCGCTACCTCCACATCCCGAAAGAGACACTCATGAAGAAGCTTGTCGGATTCGGCAGTGATGGCGCCGCTGTTATGACCGGATCAGCCGACGGTGTCGCCACGCTCTTCCGAAATGAGCAGCCATGTCTGCAAGCAATCCACTGCTATGCGCATCGCCTGGATAAGGACGCATTGTGTCGGTTGCCCATGTACACAAAGTTGAGCGGTCTCCTCCTGAGCCTCTACTTGTTCTACCATCACTCGCCACTGAACCGTAGCAACTTGAAGGCAGCATTCGACACATTGTCTCTGCCATGTGCCCTTCCACCACGTGTCGGTGGCACTCGCTGGTTGCCACATCTGCTGAAGGCACTGCAGGCCCTTGTGAAGGGATATCCAGCATATGTCCTGCATCTGACGCAGATGCAAGTGCCCGGGGGCTCCGGAGATGCCAAGGCAAAGGCCATTGGCTTCTTGGCGACACTGCACCGACGAGACATCATCGAGATGGCACACTTCCTTCTCGATGTGCTGTTTGTTCTGAGCAAGCTGTCGCTGGTGGCTCAGACAGTGACTGCGACAGTTGCTGATGTACATGCCACGCTGACATCCGTTGTGGCCACCCTTGTGATGTACAAGACGACCACAACTGCCAAGGAGCGTGCCCTGGCGCGCATGGAAGACTTCCATGGTGAGACACTCACAGGTGCTGTCTTCGCCAAGCAGACCCGACTGCAGATCTTGGGCAACCTGGTCAGCTGTCTGGAGGGTCGCTTCGTTGACAGCAATTCGGACGTTGTGCGTGCATCATCAATCGTTAGCTTCAAGCTGTGGCCTGAAGCTGCAGGTGATTATGGAAATGACGCTGTGGCCACACTCAACAACCATTTTGGCCCTGTGCTTCGCGACGCTGGCATCGATACTGCCAGTGTGGAGATGGAGTGGACACTTCTGAAGATGATCCTGTATGAACAGTCCCCAGACGTGCGACAGCTGACATGGTCTAGTGTCAAGGCAGAGTATGGAAACATACTTGGGCTTGTTGACGCCATTCTGACTCTGCCAGCCAGCTCGGCTGATGAGGAGAGAGGCTTCAGTCAGCTGAAGCTGACGAAGAGCAGCATCCGGTCAGTCCTGAAGGCAGATCGACTGACTGATCTGTTGACCATTCAGCAGACCAGACATCGCTGCATTTGAACCGAAGGAGGCAATCGAGCTGTGGAGTGCTGGTGGAGCCCGGAGGCCAGACACTCAGCCGCTTAGGCCAAGGCCCGACTGTAGTAGTTACACTGACAGCAGTGACACCGACTGTGATGACAGTAGCGCCTCCGACTCTGAGTGACACTGACTGACTGACAGGCAGTGTTAACGCCAGGCCTGGATGACACTGTGGTTTTTTGTGTTTTAAATAAAATTGTTGTGACCTAAATTTGTGCTATTTTTTTATTTGCAGGACTAGTAAACCTTTTGGCGGACTAGTAAACTTTTGTCTTTACTAGTCCTGCTGTCTAGTAAAATAAATGCTGAAGTTCTACCCCTGCTACGTACAAAAATTAGCTTGTAATATAAAACAAGACAGCAAGAGATTTTATGCATATGTTCGGAGTAAACAGAAAGTTCAGGATAAGGTCGGTCCTCTAGAAGATAGTGCTGGAAATATAATATCAGAGGGATTCTTAATGGCAGAAGACCTGAATAAGTATTTTAGTTCAGTGTTTACCAGGGAAGATATTAGTTCACTGCCAGTACCAGAGGCTAAGTTCAAGGGGGCAGAATCAGACTATTTAGGACAGTTAATTGTAACCCGGGAAATTGTAGCTTAGAAAATTAGGGCTTTGAAGGATAATAAATCACCTGGAGTAGATGGGATTCTGCCCAAACTACTACTGGAAATTGTAGAACAAATTAGCATACCACGTGCAACAGTTTTCAATTTGTCATTAGAAGAGGGAGTGGTTTCTTTAGAATGGTAAGAAGTCAGAGAACTACAGACCAGTGAGTTTAATGTCAGTGATTTGCAAATTATTAGAAAAACTAATTAAAGATCACATGGTGGATTTTCTTGTTAAACATAACTTGTTAAACCCATCTCAACATGGTTTTTTTAAAGCGAGGTCATGCTTAACAAATATGTTATGTTTTTTGGAAGACATCACTAAGTGGGTAGATGAGCGATCACCAGTAGATATCGTCTACTTAGATTTTCAAAAAGCTTTTGACAAAGTACCACATCAAAGATTACTGCTTAAACTAAAGGCCCATGGCATAGGAAATGGTATAATAAACTGGATAGAAAAATGGCTAATTGACAGAAGACAACGTGTAGTAGTTGATGGGGAGGCTTCAAACTGGAAATCAATTTTGAGTGGGGTACCACAGGGATCAGTACTGGGACCTATATTATTCTTAATATATATCAACAATTTGGACGATGATATAACAAGCAAGGTGTTGAAATTTGCGGATAATACAACATTTTTTAGAAGGATTAAAATTTAAATGTGATGAAGATGGACAACATTTACAAGATGATCTTGACAGGTTGATAAAATGGTCTGAAAGATGGCAAATGTTGTTCAACTTTGGGAAATGTAAATGCCTCCACACAGTACATGGGAATGAAGATGTACAATATTCAGTGGGAGGTTCTGTACTAAGAATTACTGTAAAAAAAGGACTTAGGGTTAACCATTAATGCTGATATGAAGGTTTCAGAGCAGTGTGATATTGCCGCTTCAAAGGGAAATCAAATCCTTGGATTAATTACTCAAAACAAAACGTATAAGGAAAAAGAGCTAATAATACCGCTGTACAAAACAATAGTTAGGCCTCATTTAGAATATTGTATTCAAGCGTGGAGGCCACATCACAGGAAGGACATAGATATGCTAGAAAGAGTACAGAGGAGAGCGACTAAAATGATACAAAAACTGAGGGATCTTACATATGAAATACGTCTAAAAGAATGTGGTTTAACAACACTAGAGACCAGATAGAAGTGTTTAAAATGTTGAATGGTTATGAAAATATTGATAGAAAGATCACAATTTCTCAGTTAAGAAAGATAGAAGGACCAGAGGAAATGAAGTTACATTAGTAAAGGAGCAGAGTAGATTAGATATAAGAAAGTTCTCATTCTCACAAAGGACTGTAAATGAATGGAACAGATTATCTCCTGATTGTGTTGGTGCTACTAGCGTGAATATATTTAAAAATAAAATTAACACACCTTAAAAGGGCGGGATACATGTAGATAAAAAAAGTATTGGACTCTCGATAAGCCAAAAGGCTTCCTTGTCCACCTGCCATCTAGAGTTAATTTTCTGGATGGCAATCTTGTTAAATCTTAATTTAGCCAAAACATTTTTCAATCCTATCAAAAATTTCTTGGGAAAAATTAGATGTGAAAAACGTGACTTCTATGACATCTACTATTGCAAATATATAGACTGAGTATATGTTTCATCAATTTCGTAGCCTCCTAGGAGAGATACACTATTTTGTTTCACATAATTGGCTACTTGGAGGTTTGAAAATTCCTAAATGAGGCAAGCTATCAAGAATCAGTTATTTTATGTTTTTAGAGAGTATTGGATGTGCGTGACTTCTATGACAGAAAAAACGTGACTTCCATGACGAGTACTATTGCATTCTAAATAAGCGTATATATGTGCGGCTATTTATTTGGACTAAAAATCCCAGCCTATACGGTCTTATTCGGGTCTGTACACTTATTCAATGTTGGCAGTTCCACTCTATGTGTTTTTTATTTGGGTCTACGGTTATCTACTCTTATTAGTTCCACCCTATACGTTTTTTAGTAGTTACTACATGTATTTAGTTAGTGCTCTTCGTTCTTACGGCGACGTTGTTTACGCCGGTCACCCACGCCAATCATGGCAGATAGTGATCTTTTCGCCCCCAAAAAAATGTTAAAATACACACATGCACAAAAGGCTCACTTAGGGAACCTGTGTACTAAATATAAAGGTTTGTTATGTTTTATTGGGATCATGTTGTGGTCAGGACGTTGGTATTATGGCTAGAAAAGTTGTAAAACGAACCATAATGGATTACTCCATTTATGTATTTAGGGGTGGCAGGCTTGGCAGAATTAACTACATTATCTTAAGGAATTATAGATATATTTCATTTGCAGCAATGTAGACCTGTGCTACTGGCAACAGATAAAGACGGAGATGGAAGGATAGGTCAATTAAAATGAATGGTATGCCAACCGAGGACTGTACCAGCAACTTGACTACCCACTAAAATGAACCGTCATAATTTAATCACTGTAACTTTAAGTCGGCTGTGAAAAAGGTCAGATGTGCAGATGATGGGTTCACAAAGTGCTACACAAACACATACGATAAAAAGGCAATAGTTTTAATTTTTAAGAAGAATAAGTATCTTGTTTGAAGTGTTGACATTCCAGGCAAAAAGAAACAGTGCAGTGCTTCCGTATAGCCAAGCAACTAAGTAGTCGTCTTAGACTTAGTCTTATCAGTGCATACTATACATTTATGTCAAGATTGTAATAATCAGACAACACATTAATTCGTGCTATTTAAAACAATATTTAACAAGATTTAACAAGATTGCCACCCAGAGAATTAACTCTAGGTGGCAGGTGGACAAGGAAGCCCTTTGGCTTATCGAGAGTCCGACCCTTTTATCTATGTGTATCCCGCCCGTCTGAGGTATGTGTCGATTTTATTTTTAAACATATTCACGCTACTAGCACCCACACAATCAGCAGGTAATCTATTCCATTCATTTACAGTCCTTTGTGAAAAAGAAAACTTTCTTATATCCAATCTACTCTGCTCCTTTGCCAATGTAAGTTCATGTCCTCTAGTCCTTCTATCTTTCTTAACTGAGAAAAAAATAGTTCTATCAATATTTTCATAACCCTTCAATATTTTAAACACTTCTATCTGATCTCCTCTCAATCTCCTGGTCTCTAGTGTTGTTAAACCGCATTTTTTTAGGCGTATTTCGTAACTAAGATCCCTCAGTTTTGGTATCATTTTAGTTGCTCTCCTCTGCACTCTTTCTAGCATATCTATGTCCTTCCTGCGATATGGCCTCCACGCTTGAATACAATATTCTAAATGAGGCCTAACTATTGTTTTGTACAGCGGTATTATTAGCTCTTTTTCCTTATACGTTATGTTTCGCCTAATTAATCCAAGGATTTGATTTCCCTTTGAAGCTGCAATTCCGCACTGCTCTGAAACCTTCATATCAGCACTAATGGTTAACCCTAAGTCCTTTTCTTTTACAGTAGTACTTAGTACAGTACCCCCCATTGTATATTCTACCTCTTCGTTCCCATGTCCTGTGTGGAGGCATTTACATTTCCCAAAATTGAACAGCATTTGCCACTTTTCAGACCATTTGATCAACCTGTCAAGATCATCTTGTAAATGCTGTCTATCTCCATCACTTTTAATCCTTCTAAACACTTTTGTATCATCCGCAAATTTCAACACCTTGCTTGTTATTTCATCGTCCAAATCGTTGATATATATTAAGAATAATATAGGTCCTAATACTGAACCGTGTGGTACCCCACTCAATACCGATTTCCAGTTTGAAGCCTCCCCATCAACTACTACACGTTGTCTTCTGTCAATCAGCCATTGTTCTATCCAGTTTATGATACCATTTCCTATGCCATTGGCCTTTAGTTTAAGCAGTAATCTTTGATGTGGTACTTTGTCGAAAGGTTTTTGAAAATCTAAGTAGACGATATCTACTGGTGATCCCTCATCTACCCACTTAGTGATGTCTTCCAAAAAACATAACATATTTGTTAAGCATGACCTCGCTTTAAAAAAACCATGTTGAGATGGGTTAATCAAGTTGTGTTTAACAAGAAAATCCACCATGTGATCTTTAATTAGTCTTTCTAATAATTTACAAATCACTGATGTTAAACTCACTGGTCTATAGTTCTCTGACTTGTTTCTCGAACCTTTTTGAATAACGGTATAATGTTTGCTTCTTTCCATTCTAAAGGAACCACTCCCTCTTCTAATGACAAGTTGAAAACTGTTGCAAGCGGTATGCTAATTTGTTCTACAATTTCCAATAGTAGTTTGGGTGGAATACCATCCACTCCAGGTGATTTATTATCCTTCATAGCCCTTATTTTCTTAGCTACCATTTCCGGGGTTACAATTAATTGTCCTAAATAGTCTGAATCTGCCCCCTTGAACTTAGCCTCTGGTACTGGCAGTGAACTAATATCTTCCCTGGTAAACACTGAACTAAAGTACTCATTCAGGTCTTCTGCCATTAAGAATCCCTCTGATATTATATTTCCAGCACTATCTTCTAGAGGACCGACCTTATCTCGAACTTTCTGTTTGCTTCGGACATACGCATAAAAACTCTTGCTGTCATGTTTTATATTACTAGCTAATTGTTGTTCATAGCTTCTCTTTGAATTTCTAATTTCAGCTGTAGCTTGGTTAAGTGCTTCTTTATAACTGTTGTAGTCTTCATCATTTCCAGTACATCTATATGACTTCCACATCATTTGTTTATACTTAATTTTTCTAATGGCTTCTTTCGATAAGTGTTTCTTTTCGGACCGTTTCCTTGTTTTTTGAAGGGTACAAATTTATCGACTATGCACTTAATTTCACTCTTTAATATATTCCAGCATTCTGTTCCGGCTTATTTTTCAGTGTGTTATTCCAGTCTATCTTTGCTAAATATTTCCTCATGTCCTTATACCTTCCTTTGTGGAAATTTCTCCTATACTGCTTTTTACTATTCCTTTCTGATTTTACTTTGATGGTAAAATGTATCTGGTTGTGATCGCTACTCCCCAGTGGCTCACGTATCTTGACATTGTCAACTAATTCATTCTGCGGGGACAAAACTATGTCTAACACATTCTCACCCCTGGTTGGTTCTAGCACATGTTGAGAAAGGAATGTATCTTGAACTAAAACTAAAAACTTGTGGTCCTCTCTCCCCATACTCTGTAAAGATTTCCATTGTATATGCCCATGGTTAAAATCCCCCATAATAATACAGTCCCGTTTGCTTACTTCCCTTATAGCGTTTTGTATTTTTTCATTCTCTTCTGTGCTTATGTTTGGACTTCGATAAACTAACCCAACTGTTAACGTTGAGTTTCCTGTAACTATGTTACACATGTTACACCAAACAGCTTCTTCGCAATCTGCTTCTCTTTCTAATTTTATTTCATAAGCCTGAATAGATTCTTTAATATATAAAATAACTCCACCTCCCTTTCTTCCTATTCTATCTTTTTTAAACATTACATATCCTGTCAGTCCCAATTCAGCATCTGATATATCGGTGGTGGTCCAGGATTCGGTTATACCTATTATATGAGGGTCAATATCTTCTACCATAATGTTTAGTTCATTTCTTTTGTTTACTATACTCCTTGCGTTTAAACAAACACATTTATATCCAGCTTCAGAAGAGTTTTCCAGACTGTTATTTGCTGATTTATTTGTGCTGTCTTTATCTATGCCTCCATTTTCAGGCTTTTCTGTGAGTCCCCCCTGCGAATCTAGTTTAAATAGATACAACCTGTCCCACTGTCAACAGATCGCAGCAGGTTCTCTGAGAAAACTGCTGCCCCCTTTCCACTAAGATGGAGGCCATCTCTCATGTACATATCTTCCCTCCCAACAAAGTATCCCCATAAATCTGTGAATCCCACCCCCTCTTCCTCACACATCTGCTCAACTAGTGCGTTGATCACCATCCTCTTACAGTTTCTATACGTTGCCCCCCTTCCTCCCATTACTGGCAAAATTCCTGACAGAATAACCTGGTCAACTCTCGTCTTCTTTACCTTCCTCACTAACTGTCTATACTTCTGTATTATCGCAGTTGTTCCCTCCCTGTCAGCATTATTTGTTCCTACATGTACCAGTATAATTAAATCAAGTGGCCCTCCATAATTATTTGTAATTTATGTACACTACATGTAAGTTACTGAGGTACATAACTGAGTTTAGATTAATACCACGTCTCGGTAATTAAGCAACTGTACTGTCTGTTGTTTAGTGAGTACCATTTTCTATGTAGACTTGTACTGCTTGAATCTGTTGTTGCATTGTTTTCAACAGATATCAGTTAGTGTTAAACTAATCATTGAGACAAACTAAATGGAGCGTTATGTTTGTCTGGAGTTTTGTTTCGAAATTTGATTTAATATACAGTATTATTGTTTGTTTGATGTAGGCAACTCCTGTTTGCATATAATTATTATGAATACACACATTGCAACTTAATTCCGCCTTATTACAGGCTTATACTATTATTCCACCCTATACTCTTATTATAATTTCATGAAATTTCCACCCTATACTATTATTCCGCACTGTACTCTTATCATAATTTCGAGAAATTTCCACCCTATACTATTATTCTGCCCTATACTCTTATTATAATTTCGAGAAATGTCCTCCCTATACTATGTTATTCCGACCTATGCTCTTATTAAAATTCCGAGGCATGTCCACCCTATACTCTTATTCCACCCTATACTCTTATTCCGACCTGTACACTTATTCCACCCTATATAGTCTTATTCCGACCTGTACACTTATTTGGAATGCAATGGTAACTTCACCAGTATAAAACAAAATGCAAAAGTTTTAAAAATTCTTAGCTATTTTCATAAAATCCCACAACACAAACCACAATAAACAAATAAAGTATAAAGTACAATTTGATGATCAAAGTTTCTCAAAACATTCTCATTTCAAAATCCTGTGTATATATATGAAGTAAACGAACATAAAATGTTGCATGAAGTACAGTTTAAAAGTATGGTGCAGAACAGGTTCATTTCTTCTTGTGACTTCTTGAAATAAACAGTTTTGATCTCTGGTATGCTCAAAGCTAGTTCCCTGGCTTCCTAAAGGGTGTCAGCAGAACAAGTTGACCCTCTGTTATTAAGTATATATCCAGGATTAGTATTGCGCACATATAAATCCTCAATGAGATATAAAGGTACATGTTAGTAACATGCACAGTGTAGTGAGGGTTATGATTATTTAGTGAATAATGTAAACTTATCTTGTATTACATTATTTAAGGTTTGACAAGTTTTCTGTTCCTACATTTTCACTGTTGCATTGATCTGCTTCCTTCTACACAAGTTCCAGCTGTTCTTTTTTGTTAACTTAAAACATTCCCATATTTGCTTTTCTTTAAAGGCCATATTCTGGGATAAAATGTGCTCTGTCCCTTAATAACAAATGGTTGATGCCCTTTCAAATGATGATATTGCCAAAATTTTTAAATATCGTATATGAGCATACAACATAAAAAGATCCTTTAAATTTGCCATTTACGGAAACTCCCGAGCGATGCCAGGTTTGCATTTGTTGCTGAAACGTGACGTCAGTCGTGGTTCCGCCATCAGTTAGTGCAGCGGCTTCACGCCTGCCTGTGTGTCACCGCAACGCGCGCGGAAAAAATGACCGATAGCAACATATATGTTGATGCAAACAAAGACGCCATTTACGTGTGCTAAAATGCAATATAGCATTGTCTACAGATTGCAGTGTCTGTAAACTCAGAGATACGTAGGCCTACATTGTATGTTAACTGGACACTGATTTTTTTTAACAATTAACATAGATGGAACTTAACTTACACAAGTCAAAACAAATTATCTATGATTTAATAGTGTTACATTATATTATAGCTTTGTTGTGTCCGTAGTGGTCTGTGATACTATAGTCTTGTTGTGTCCGTAGTGGTCTGTGATACTATAGTCTTGTTGTATCCGTAGTGGTCTGTGATACTATAGTCTTGTTGTGTCCGTAGTGGTCTGTGATACTATAGTCTTGTATCCGTAGTGGTATGTGATACTATAGTCTTGTTGTGTCCGTAGTGGTCTGTGATACTATAGTCTTGTTGTGTCCGTAGTGGTCTGTGATACTATAGTCTTGTTGTATCCGTAGTGGTCTGTGATACTATAGTCTTGTATCCGTAGAGGTCTGTGATACTATAGTCTTGTTGTATCTGTAGTGGTCTGTGATACTATAGTATTGTTGTATCCGTAGTGGTCTGTGATACTATAGTCTTGTTGTATCCGTAGTGGTCTGTGATACTATAGTCTTGTATCCGTAGTGATCTGTGATACTATAGTCTTGTATCCGTAGTGGTATGTGATACTATAGTCTTGTTGTATCCGTAGTGGTCTGTGATACTATAGTCTCGTTGTATCTGTAGTGGTCTGTGATACTATAGTCTTCCTGTGTCCGTAGTGGTCTGTGATACTATAGTCTTGTTGTATCCGTAGTGGTCTGTGATACTATAATCTTGTTGTGTCCGTAGTGGTCTGTGATATTATAGTCCTGTTGTATCCGTAGTGGTCTGTGATATTATAGTCCTGTTGTATCCGTAGTGGTCTGTGATACTGTAGTCTTGTTGTATCCGTAGTGGTCTGCGATATTATAGTCCTGTTGTATCCGTAGTGGTCTGTGATATTATAGTCCTGTTGTATCCATAGTGGTCTGTGATACTATAGTCTTGTTGTATCCGTAGTGGTCTGTGATACTATAGTCTTGTATCCGTAGTGGTCTGTGATACTATAGTCTTGTTGTATCCATAGTGGTCTGTGATACTATAGTCTTGTTGTATCCGTGGTGGCCAGTGATATTATGGTCCTGTTGTATCCGTAGTGGTCTGTGATACTATAGTCTTGTTGTATCCGTAGTGGTCTGTGATATTATAGTCTTGTTGTGTCCGTAGTGGTCTGTGATATTATAGTCTTGTATCCGTAGTGGTCTGTGATACTATAGTCTTGTTGTGTCCGTAGTGGTCTGTGATACTATAGTCTTGTTTTGTCCGTAGTGGTCTGTGATACTATAGTCTTGTTGTATCTGTAGTGGTCTGTGATATTATAGTCTTGTTGTATCCGTAGTTGTCTGTGATACTATAGTCTTGTTGTATCCGTAGTGGTCTGTGATACTATAGTCCTGATGTGTATCCGTAGTGGTCTGTGATATTATAGTCCTGTTGTATCCGTAGTGGTCTGTGATATTATAGTCCTGTTGTATCCATAGTGGTCTGTGATACTATAGTCTTGTTGTATCTGTAGTGGTCTGTGATACTATAGTCTTGTATCCGTAGTGGTCTGTGATACTATAGTCTTGTTGTATCTGTAGTGGTCTGTGATACTATAGTCTTGTATCCGTAGTGGTCTGTGATACTATAGTATTGTTGTATCCATAGTGGTCTGTGATACTATAGTCTTGTTGTATCCGTAGTGGTCTGTGATACTATAGTCTTGTTGTATCCGTAGTGGTCTGTGATACTATAGTCCTGTTGTATCTGTAGTGGTCTGTGATATTATAGTCCTGTTGTATCCGTAGTGGTCTGTGATATGATAGTCCTGTTGTATCCGTAGTGGTCTGTGATACTATAGTCCTGTTGTATCCATAGTGGTCTGTGATATTATAGTCCTGTTGTATCCGTAGTGGTCTGTGATATTATAGTCCTGTTGTATCCGTAGTGGTCTGTGATACTATAGTCTTGTTGTATCCGTAGTGGTCTGTGATATTATAGTCCTGTTGTATCCGTAGTGGTCTGTGATATTATAGTCCTGTTGTATCCATAGTGGTCTGTGATACTATAGTCTTGTTGTATCCGTAGTGGTCTGTGATACTATAGTCTTGTATCCGTAGTGGTCTGTGATACTATAGTCTTGTATCCGTAGTGGTCTGTGATACTATAGTCTTGTTGTATCCGTGGTGGCCTGTGATACTGTAGTCTTGTTGTGTCCGTAGTGGTCTGTGATACTATAGTCTTGTTGTGTCCTTAGTGGTCTGTGATATTATAGTCTTGTTGTATCCGTAGTGGTCTGTGATATTATAGTCCTGTTGTATCCATAGTGGTCTGTGATATTATAGTCCTGTTGTATCCATAGTAGTCTGTGATATTATAGTCCTGTTGTATCCGTGGTGGCCTGTGATATTATAGTCCTGTTGTATCTGTAGTGGCCTGTGATATTATAGTCCTGTTGTATTCGTAGTGGTCTGTGATATTATAGTCCTGTTGTATCCGTAGTGGTCTGTGATATTATAGTCCTGTTGTATCCGTAGTGGCCTGTGATATTATAGTCCTGTTGTATCCGTAGTGGTCTGTGATATTATAGTCCTGTTGTGTCCGTAGTGGTCTGTGATATTATAGTCCTGTTGTGTCCGTAGTGGTCTGTGATACTATAGTCTTGTTGTATCCGTGGTGGTCTGTGATATTATAGTCCTGTTGTATCCGTGGTGGTCTGTGATATTATAGTCCTGTTGTATCCGTAGTGGTCTGTGATATTATAGTCCTGTTGTATCCATAGTGGTCTGTGATACTATAGTCTTGTTGTATCCGTAGTGGTCTGTGATATTATAGACCTGTTGTATCCGTAGTGGTCTGTGATATTATAGTCCTGTTGTATCCGTAGTGGTCTGATATTATAGTCCTGTTGTATCCGTGGTGGCCTGTGATATTATAGTCCTGTTGTATATGTAGTGATCTGTGATACTATAGTCCTGTTGTATCCGTAGTGGTCTGTGATATTATAGTCCTGTTGTATCCGTAGTGGTCTGTGATATTATAGTCTTGTTGTATCCGTAGTGGTATGTGATATTAGAGTCCTGTTGTATCCGTAGTGGTCTTTCATATTACAGTCCTGTTGTATCTGTAGTGGCCTGTGATATTATAGTCCTGTTGTATTCGTAGTGGTCTGTGATATTATAGTCCTGTTGTATCCGTAGTGGTCTGTGATATTATAGTCCTGTTGTATCTGTAGTGGCCTGTGATATTATAGTCCTGTTGTATCCGTAGTGGTTTGTGATATTATAGTACTGTTGTATCCGTAGTGGTCTGTGATATTATAGTCCTGTTGTATCCGTGGTGGTCTGTGATATTATAGTCCTGTTGTATCTGTGGTGGTCTGTGATATTATAGTCCTGTTGTATCCGTAGTGGTCTGTGATATTATAGTCCTGTTGTATCCGTAGTGGTCTGTGATATTATAGTCCTGTTGTATCCGTAGTGGTTTGTGACATTATAGTACTGTTGTATCCGTAGTGGTCTGTGATATTATAGTCCTGTTGTATCCGTAGTCGTCTGTGATATTAAAGTCCTGTTGTATCCGTAGCGGCCTGTGATATTAAAGTCCTGTTGTATCCGTAGCGGCCTGTGATATTAAAGTCCTGTTGTATCCGTAGCGGCCTTTGATATTAAAATCCTGTTGTATTCGTAGCGGCCTGTGATATTATAGTCCTGTTGTATACGTAGTGGTCTATGATACTATAGTCCTGTTGTATCTGTAGTGGTCTGTGATATTATAGTTCCGTTGTATCCGTAGTGGTCTGTGATATTATAGTCCCGTTGTATCCGTAGTGGTCTGTGATATTATAGTCCCGCTGTATCCGTAGTGGTCTGTGATATTATAGTCCCGCTGTATCCATAGTGGTCTGTGATATTATAGTCCCGTTGTATCCGTAGTGGTCTGTGATATTAGTCCCGTTGTATCCGTAGTGGTCTGTGATATTATAGTCCTGTTGTATCCGTAGTGGTCTGTGATATTATAGTCCTGTTGTATCCGTAGTGGTCTGTGATATTATAGTCCTGTTGTATCCGTAGTGGTCTGTGACATTACACTCCTGTTGTATCCGTAATGGTCTGTGATATTATAGTCCTGTTGTATCCGTAGTTGTCTGTGATATTATAGTCCTGTTGTATCCGTAGTGGTCTGTGATATTATAGTCCTGTTGTATCCATAGTGGTCTGTGATACTATAGTCTTGTTGTATCTGTAGTGGTCTGTGATACTATAGTCTTGTATCCGTAGTGGTCTGTGATACTATAGTCTTGTTGTATCTGTAGTGGTCTGTGATACTATAGTCTTGTATCCGTAGTGGTCTGTGATACTATAGTCTTGTTGTATCTGTAGTGGTCTGTGATACTATAGTCTTGTATCCGTAGTGGTCTGTGATACTATAGTCTTGTTGTATCCATAGTGGTCTGTGATACTATAGTCTTGTTGTATCCGTAGTGGTCTGTGATACTATAGTCTTGTTGTATCCGTAGTGGTCTGTGATACTATAGTCCTGTTGTATCTGTAGTGGTCTGTGATATTATAGTCCTGTTGTAACCGTAGTGGTCTGTGATATGATAGTCCTGTTGTATCCGTAGTGGTCTGTGATACTATAGTCCCGTTGTATCCATAGTGGTCTGTGATATTATAGTCCTGTTGTATCCGTAGTGGTCTGTGATATTATAGTCCTGTTGTATCCGTAGTGGTCTGTGATACTATAGTCTTGTTGTATCCGTAGTGGTCTGTGATATTATAGTCCTGTTGTATCCGTAGTGGTCTGTGATAATATAGTCCTGTTGTATCCATAGTGGTCTGTGATACTATAGTCTTGTTGTATCCGTAGTGGTCTGTGATACTATAGTCTTGTATCCGTAGTGGTCTGTGATACTATAGTCTTGTATCCATAGTGGTCTGTGATACTATAGTCTTGTTGTATCCGTGGTGGCCTGTGATACTGTAGTCTTGTTGTGTCCGTAGTGGTCTGTGATACTATAGTCTTGTTGTGTCCTTAGTGGTCTGTGATATTATAGTCTTGTTGTATCCGTAGTGGTCTGTGATATTATAGTCCTGTTGTATCCATAGTGGTCTGTGATATTATAGTCCTGTTGTATCCGTAGTGGTCTGTGATATTATAGTCCTGTTGTATCCATAGTGGTCTGTGATACTATAGTCTTGTTGTATCTGTAGTGGTCTGTGATACTATAGTCTTGTATCAGTAGTGGTCTGTGATACTATAGTCTTGTTGTATCTGTAGTGGTCTGTGATACTATAGTCTTGTATCCTTAGTGGTCTGTGATACTATAGTCTTGTTGTATCCATAGTGGTCTGTGATACTATAGTCTTGTTGTATCCGTAGTGGTCTGTGATACTATAGTCTTGTTGTATCCGTAGTGGTCTGTGATACTATAGTCCTGTTGTATCTGTAGTGGTCTGTGATATTATAGTCCTGTTGTATCCGTAGTGGTCTGTGATATGATAGTCCTGTTGTATCCGTAGTGGTCTGTGATACTATAGTCCCGTTGTATCCATAGTGGTCTGTGATATTATAGTCCTGTTGTATCCGTAGTGGTCTGTGATATTATAGTCCTGTTGTATCCGTAGTGGTCTGTGATACTATAGTCTTGTTGTATCCGTAGTGGTCTGTGATATTATAGTCCTGTTGTATCCGTAGTGGTCTGTGATATTATAGTCCTGTTGTATCCATAGTGGTCTGTGATACTATAGTCTTGTTGTATCCGTAGTGGTCTGTGATACTATAGTCTTGTATCCGTAGTGGTCTGTGATACTATAGTCTTGTATCCGTAGTGGTCTGTGATAATATAGTCTTGTTGTATCCGTGGTGGCCTGTGATACTGTAGTCTTGTTGTGTCCGTAGTGGTCTGTGATACTATAGTCTTGTTGTGTCCTTAGTGGTCTGTGATATTATAGTCTTGTTGTATCCGTAGTGGTCTGTGATATTATAGTCCTGTTGTATCCATAGTGGTCTGTGATATTATAGTCCTGTTGTATCCATAGTAGTCTGTGATATTATAGTCCTGTTGTATCCGTGGTGGCCTGTGATATTATAGTCCTGTTGTATCTGTAGTGGCCTGTGATATTATAGTCCTGTTGTATTCGTAGTGGTCTGTGATATTATAGTCCTGTTGTATCCGTAGTGGTCTGTGATATTATAGTCCTGTTGTATCCGTAGTGGCCTGTGATATTATAGTCCTGTTGTATCCGTAGTGGTCTGTGATATTATAGTCCTGTTGTGTCCGTAGTGGTCTGTGATACTATAGTCTTGTATCCGTAGTGGTCTGTGATACTATAGTCTTGTATCCGTAGTGGTCTGTGATAATATAGTCTTGTTGTATCCGTGGTGGCCTGTGATACTGTAGTCTTGTTGTGTCCGTAGTGGTCTGTGATACTATAGTCTTGTTGTGTCCTTAGTGGTCTGTGATATTATAGTCTTGTTGTATCCGTAGTGGTCTGTGATATTATAGTCCTGTTGTATCCATAGTGGTCTGTGATATTATAGTCCTGTTGTATCCATAGTAGTCTGTGATATTATAGTCCTGTTGTATCCGTGGTGGCCTGTGATATTATAGTCCTGTTGTATCTGTAGTGGCCTGTGATATTAGAGTCCTGTTGTATTCGTAGTGGTCTGTGATATTATAGTCCTGTTGTATCCGTAGTGGTCTGTGATATTATAGTCCTGTTGTATCCGTAGTGGCCTGTGATATTATAGTCCTGTTGTATCCGTAGTGGTCTGTGATATTATAGTCCTGTTGTGTCCGTAGTGGTCTGTGATACTATAGTCTTGTTGTGTCCTTAGTGGTCTGTGATATTATAGTCTTGTTGTATCCGTAGTGGTCTGTGATATTATAGTCCTGTTGTATCCATAGTGGTCTGTGATATTATAGTCCTGTTGTATCCGTAGTGGTCTGTGATATTATAGTCCTGTTGTATCCATAGTGGTCTGTGATACTATAGTCTTGTTGTATCTGTAGTGGTCTGTGATACTATAGTCTTGTATCAGTAGTGGTCTGTGATACTATAGTCTTGTTGTATCTGTAGTGGTCTGTGATACTATAGTCTTGTATCCTTAGTGGTCTGTGATACTATAGTCTTGTTGTATCCATAGTGGTCTGTGATACTATAGTCTTGTTGTATCCGTAGTGGTCTGTGATACTATAGTCTTGTTGTATCCGTAGTGGTCTGTGATACTATAGTCCTGTTGTATCTGTAGTGGTCTGTGATATTATAGTCCTGTTGTATCCGTAGTGGTCTGTGATATGATAGTCCTGTTGTATCCGTAGTGGTCTGTGATACTATAGTCCCGTCTGTGATATTATAGTCCATCCGTAGTGGTCTGTGATATTATAGATACCTGTTGTATCCGTAGTGGTCTGTGATATTATAGTCCTGTTGTATCCGTAGTGGTCTGTGATACTATAGTCTTGTTGTATCCGTAGTGGTCTGTGATATTATAGTCCTGTTGTATCCGTAGTGGTCTGTGATATTATAGTCCTGTTGTATATAGTGGTCTGTGATACTATAGTGTGATATTATAGTTGTTGTATCCGTAGTGGTCTGTGATACTATAGTCTTGTGTCCGTAGTGGTCTGTGATACTATAGTCTTGTTGTGTCCTTAGTGGTCTGTGATATTATAGTCTTGTTGTATCCGTAGTGGTCTGTGATATTATAGTCCTGTTGTATCCATAGTGGTCTGTGATATTATAGTCCTGTTGTATCCGTAGTGGTCTGTGATATTATAGTCCTGTTGTATCCATAGTGGTCTGTGATACTATAGTCTTGTTGTATCTGTAGTGGTCTGTGATACTATAGTCTTGTATCAGTAGTGGTCTGTGATACTATAGTCTTGTTGTATCTGTAGTGGTCTGTGATACTATAGTCTTGTATCCTTAGTGGTCTGTGATACTATAGTCTTGTTGTATCCATAGTGGTCTGTGATACTATAGTCTTGTTGTATCCGTAGTGGTCTGTGATACTATAGTCTTGTTGTATCCGTAGTGGTCTGTGATACTATAGTCCTGTTGTATCTGTAGTGGTCTGTGATATTATAGTCCTGTTGTATCCGTAGTGGTCTGTGATATGATAGTCCTGTTGTATCCGTAGTGGTCTGTGATACTATAGTCCCGTTGTATCCATAGTGGTCTGTGATATTATAGTCCTGTTGTATCCGTAGTGGTCTGTGATATTATAGTCCTGTTGTATCCGTAGTGGTCTGTGATACTATAGTCTTGTTGTATCCGTAGTGGTCTGTGATATTATAGTCCTGTTGTATCCGTAGTGGTCTGTGATATTATAGTCCTGTTGTATCCATAGTGGTCTGTGATACTATTATATGTATCCGTATGTAGTCTTGTTGTATCCGTGGTGTAGTCTTGTTGTGTCCGTAGTGGTCTGTGATACTATAGTCTTGTTGTGTCCTTAGTGGTCTGTGATATTATAGTCTGTTGTATCCGTAGTGGTCTGTGATATTATAGTCCTGTTGTATCCATAGTGGTCTGTGATATTATAGTCCTGTTGTATCCGTAGTGGTCTGTGATATTATAGTCCTGTTGTATCCGTAGTGTCTGTGATATTATAGTCCGTAGTGGTCTGTGATACTATAGTGGTCTGTGATACTATAGTCCGTAGTGGTCTGTGATACTATAGTCTTGTATCCGTAGTGGTCTGTGATAATATAGTCTTGTTGTATCCGTGGTGGCCTGTGATACTGTAGTCTTGTTGTGTCCGTAGTGGTCTGTGATACTATAGTCTTGTTGTGTCCTTAGTGGTCTGTGATATTATAGTCTTGTTGTATCCGTAGTGGTCTGTGATATTATAGTCCTGTTGTATCCATAGTGGTCTGTGATATTATAGTCCTGTTGTATCCATAGTAGTCTGTGATATTATAGTCCTGTTGTATCCGTGGTGGCCTGTGATATTATAGTCCTGTTGTATCTGTAGTGGCCTGTGATATTATAGTCCTGTTGTATTCGTAGTGGTCTGTGATATTATAGTCCTGTTGTATCCGTAGTGGTCTGTGATATTATAGTCCTGTTGTATCCGTAGTGGCCTGTGATATTATAGTCCTGTTGTATCCGTAGTGGTCTGTGATATTATAGTCCTGTTGTGTCCGTAGTGGTCTGTGATACTATAGTCTTGTTGTGTCCTTAGTGGTCTGTGATATTATAGTCTTGTTGTATCCGTAGTGGTCTGTGATATTATAGTCCTGTTGTATCCATAGTGGTCTGTGATATTATAGTCCTGTTGTATCCGTAGTGGTCTGTGATATTATAGTCCTGTTGTATCCATAGTGGTCTGTGATACTATAGTCTTGTTGTATCTGTAGTGGTCTGTGATACTATAGTCTTGTATCAGTAGTGGTCTGTGATACTATAGTCTTGTTGTATCTGTAGTGGTCTGTGATACTATAGTCTTGTATCCTTAGTGGTCTGTGATACTATAGTCTTGTTGTATCCGTAGTGGCCTGTGATACTGTAGTCTTGTTGTGTCCGTAGTGGTCTGTGATACTATAGTCTTGTTGTGTCCTTAGTGGTCTGTGATATTATAGTCTTGTTGTATCCGTAGTGGTCTGTGATATTATAGTCCTGTTGTATCCATAGTGGTCTGTGATATTATAGTCCTGTTGTATCCATAGTAGTCTGTGATATTATAGTCCTGTTGTATCCGTGGTGGCCTGTGATATTATAGTCCTGTTGTATCTGTAGTGGCCTGTGATATTATAGTCCTGTTGTATTCGTAGTGGTCTGTGATATTATAGTCCTGTTGTATCTGTAGTGGTCTGTGATATTATAGTCCTGTTGTATCCGTAGTGGTCTGTGATATGATAGTCCTGTTGTATCCGTAGTGGTCTGTGATACTATAGTCCCGTTGTATCCATAGTGGTCTGTGATATTATAGTCCTGTTGTATCCGTAGTGGTCTGTGATATTATAGTCCTGTTGTATCCGTAGTGGTCTGTGATACTATAGTCTTGTTGTATCCGTAGTGGTCTGTGATATTATAGTCCTGTTGTATCCGTAGTGGTCTGTGATATTATAGTCCTGTTGTATCCATAGTGGTCTGTGATACTATAGTCTTGTTGTATCCGTAGTGGTCTGTGATACTATAGTCTTGTATCCGTAGTGGTCTGTGATACTATAGTCTTGTATCCGTAGTGGTCTGTGATAATATAGTCTTGTTGTATCCGTGGTGGCCTGTGATACTGTAGTCTTGTTGTGTCCGTAGTGGTCTGTGATACTATAGTCTTGTTGTGTCCTTAGTGGTCTGTGATATTATAGTCTTGTTGTATCCGTAGTGGTCTGTGATATTATAGTCCTGTTGTATCCATAGTGGTCTGTGATATTATAGTCCTGTTGTATCCATAGTAGTCTGTGATATTATAGTCCTGTTGTATCCGTGGTGGCCTGTGATATTATAGTCCTGTTGTATCTGTAGTGGCCTGTGATATTATAGTCCTGTTGTATTCGTAGTGGTCTGTGATATTATAGTCCTGTTGTATCCGTAGTGGTATGTGATATTATAGTCCTGTTGTATCCGTAGTGGCCTGTGATATTATAGTCCTGTTGTATCCGTAGTTGTCTGTGATATTATAGTCCTGTTGTGTCCGTAGTGGTCTGTGATACTATAGTCTTGTATCCGTAGTGGTCTGTGATACTATAGTCTTGTATCCGTAGTGGTCTGTGATAATATAGTCTTGTTGTATCCGTGGTGGCCTGTGATACTGTAGTCTTGTTGTGTCCGTAGTGGTCTGTGATACTATAGTCTTGTTGTGTCCTTAGTGGTCTGTGATATTATAGTCTTGTTGTATCCGTAGTGGTCTGTGATATTATAGTCCTGTTGTATCCATAGTGGTCTGTGATATTATAGTCCTGTTGTATCCATAGTAGTCTGTGATATTATAGTCCTGTTGTATCCGTGGTGGCCTGTGATATTATAGTCCTGTTGTATCTGTAGTGGCCTGTGATATTATAGTCCTGTTGTATTCGTAGTGGTCTGTGATATTATAGTCCTGTTGTATCCGTAGTGGTCTGTGATATTATAGTCCTGTTGTATCCGTAGTGGCCTGTGATATTATAGTCCTGTTGTATCCGTAGTGGTCTGTGATATTATAGTCCTGTTGTGTCCGTAGTGGTCTGTGATATTATAGTCCTGTTGTGTCCGTAGTGGTCTGTGATACTATAGTCTTGTTGTATCCGTGGTGGTCTGTGATATTATAGTCCTGTTGTATCCGTGGTGGTCTGTGATATTATAGTCCTGTTGTATCCGTAGTGGTCTGTGATATTATAGTCCTGTTGTATCCATAGTGGTCTGTGATACTATAGTCTTGTTGTATCCGTAGTGGTCTGTGATATTATAGACCTGTTGTATCCGTAGTGGTCTGTGATATTATAGTCCTGTTGTATCCGTAGTGGTCTGATATTATAGTCCTGTTGTATCCGTGGTGGCCTGTGATATTATAGTCCTGTTGTATATGTAGTGATCTGTGATACTATAGTCCTGTTGTATCCGTAGTGGTCTGTGATATTATAGTCCTGTTGTATCCGTAGTGGTCTGTGATATTATAGTCTTGTTGTATCCGTAATGGTATGTGATATTAGAGTCCTGTTGTATCCGTAGTGGTCTTTCATATTACAGTCCTGTTGTATCTGTAGTGGCCTGTGATATTATAGTCCTGTTGTATTCGTAGTGGTCTGTGATATTATAGTCCTGTTGTATCCGTAGTGGTCTGTGATATTATAGTCCTGTTGTATCTGTAGTGGCCTGTGATATTATAGTCCTGTTGTATCCGTAGTGGTTTGTGATATTATAGTACTGTTGTATCCGTAGTGGTCTGTGATATTATAGTCCTGTTGTATCCGTGGTGGTCTGTGATATTATAGTCCTGTTGTATCTGTGGTGGTCTGTGATATTATAGTCCTGTTGTATCCGTAGTGGTCTGTGATATTATAGTCCTGTTGTATCCGTAGTGGTCTGTGATATTATAGTCCTGTTGTATCCGTAGTGGTTTGTGACATTATAGTACTGTTGTATCCGTAGTGGTCTGTGATATTATAGTCCTGTTGTATCCGTAGTCGTCTGTGATATTAAAGTCCTGTTGTATCCGTAGCGGCCTGTGATATTAAAGTCCTGTTGTATCCGTAGCGGCCTGTGATATTAAAGTCCTGTTGTATCCGTAGCGGCCTTTGATATTAAAATCCTGTTGTATTCGTAGCGGCCTGTGATATTATAGTCCTGTTGTATCCGTAGTGGTCTATGATACTATAGTCCTGTTGTATCTGTAGTGGTCTGTGATATTATAGTTCCGTTGTATCCGTAGTGGTCTGTGATATTATAGTCCCGTTGTATCCGTAGTGGTCTGTGATATTATAGTCCCGCTGTATCCGTAGTGGTCTGTGATATTATAGTCCCGCTCTATCCATAGTGGTCTGTGATATTATAGTCCCGTTGTATCCGTAGTGGTCTGTGATATTAGTCCCGTTGTATCCGTTGTGGTCTGTGATATTATAGTCCTGTTGTATCCGTAGTGGTCTGTGATATTATAGTCCTGTTGTATCCGTAGTGGTCTGTGATATTATAGTCCTCTTGTATCCGTAGTGGTCTGTGACATTACACTCCTGTTGTATCCGTAATGGTCTGTGATATTATAGTCCTGTTGTATCCGTAGTGGTCGGTGATATTATAGTCTTGTTAATTCCGTGGTGGTTTGTGATATTATAGTCCTGTTGTATCCGTAGTGGTCTGTGATATTATAGTCCTGTTGTATCCGTAGTGGCCTGTGATATTATAGTCCTGTTGTATCCGTGGTGGTCTGTGATATTATAGTCCTGTTGTATCCGTGGTGGTCTGCGATATTATAGTCCTGTTGTATCCGTAGTGGTCTGTGATATTATAGTCCTTTTGTAGCCGTAGTGGTCTGTGATATTATAGTCCTGTTGTATCCGTAGTGGTTTGTGATATTACAGTCCTGTTGTATCCGTAGTGGTCTGGTGACATTATAGTCCTGTTGTATCCGTAGTGGTCTGTGATATTACAGTCCTGTTGTATCCGTAGTGGTCTGTGATATTATAGTCCTGTTGTATACGTAGTGGTTTGTGATATTATAGTCCTGTTGTATCTGTAGTGGTCTGTGATATTATAGTCTTGTTGTATATGTAGTGGTCTGTGATATTACAGTCCTGTTGTATCCGTAGTGGTCTGTCATATTACAGTCCTGTTGTATCTGTAGTGGCCTGTGATATTAGTCCTGTTGTATTCGTAGTGGTCTCTGATATTATAGTCCTGTTGTATCCGTAGTGGTCTGTGATATTATAGTCCTGTTGTATCCGTAGTGGTCTGTGATATTATAGTCCTGTTGTATCTGTAGTGGCCTGTGATATTATAGTCCTGTTGTATCCGTAGTGGTCTGTGATATTATAGTACTGTTGTATCCGTAGTGGTCTGTGATATTATAGTCCTGTTGTATCCGTGGTGGTCTGTGATATAATAGTCCTGTTGTATCCGTGGTGGTCTGTGATATTATAGTCCTGTTGTATCCGTAGTGGTATGTTATATTGTAGTCCTGTTGTATCCGTAGTGGTCTGTGATATTATAGTCCTGTTGTATCCGTAGTGGTTTGTGACATTATAGTACTGTTGTATCCATAGTGGTTTGTGACATTATAGTACTGTTGTATCCGTAGTGGTCTGTGATATTATAGTCCTGTTGTATCCGTAGTGGTCTGTGATATTAAAGTCCTGTTGTATCCGTAGCGGCCTGTGATATTAAAGTCCTGTTGTATCCGTAGCGGCCTGTGATATTAAAATCCTGTTGTATTCGTAGCGGCCTGTGATATTATAGTCCTGTTGTAACCGTAGTGGTCTATGATACTATAGTCCTGTTGTATCCGTAGTGGTCTGTGATATTATAGTTCCGTTGTATCCATAGTGGTCTGTGATATTATAGTCCCGTTGTATCCGTAGTGGTCTGTGATATTATAGTCCCGCTGTATCCGTAGTGGTCTGTGATATTATAGTCCCGCTGTATCCGTAGTGGTCTGTGATATTATAGTCCCGTTGTATCCGTAGTGGTCTGTGATATTAGTCCCGTTGTATCTGTAGTGGTCTGTGATATTATAGTCCTGTTGTATCCGTAGTGGTCTGTGATAGTATAGTCCTGTTGTATCCGTAGTGGTCTGTGATATTATAGTCCTGTTGTATCCGAAGTGGTCTGTGACATTACACTCCTGTTGTATCCGTAATGGTCTGTGATATTATAGTCCTGTTGTATCCGTGGTGGTCGGTGATATTATAGTCTTGTTGAATCCGTGGTGGTTTGTGATATTATAGTCCTGTTGTATCCGTAGTGGTCTGTGATATTATAGTCCTGTTGTATCCGTAGTGGCCTGTGATATTATAGTCCTGTTGTATCCGTGGTGGTCTGTGATATTATAGTCCTGTTGTATACGTAGTGGTTTGTGATGTTATAGTCCTGTTGTATCTGTAGTGGTCTGTGATATTATAGTCCTGTTGTATATGTAGTGGTTTGTGATATTAAAGTCCTGTTGTATCCGTAGCGGCCTGTGATATTAAAGTCCTGTTGTATCCGTAGCGGCCTGTGATATTAAAATCCTGTTGTATTCGTAGCGGCCTGTGATATTATAGTCCTGTTGTATCCGTAGTGGTCTATGATACTATAGTCCTGTTGTATCCGTAGTGGTCTGTGATATTATAGTTCCGTTGTATCCGTAGTGGTCTGTGATATTATAGTCCCGTTGTATCCGTAGTGGTCTGTGATATTATAGTCCTGCTGTATCCATAGTGGTCTGTGATATTATAGTCCCGCTGTATCCGTAGTGGTCTGTGATATTATAGTCCAGTTGTATCCATAGTGGTCTGTGATATTAGTCCCGTTGTATCCGTAGTGGTCTGTGATATTATAATCCTGTTGTATCCGTAGTGGTCTGTGATATTATAGTCCTGTTGTATCCGTAGTGGTCTGTGATATTATAGTCCTGTTGTATCCGTAGTGGTCTGTGATAGTATAGTCCTGTTGTATCCGTAGTGGTCTGTGATATTATAGTCCTGTTGTATACGTAGTGGTTTGTGATATTATAGTCCTGTTGTATATGTAGTGGTCTGTGATATTACAGTCCTGTTGTATCTGTAGTGGTCTGTGATATAATAGTCCTGTTGTATATGTAGTGGTCTGTTATATTACAGTCCTGTTGTATCCGTAGTGGTCTGTGATGTTATAGTCCTGTTGTATCCGTAGTGGCCTGTGATATTATAGTCCTGTTGTATCCGTGGTGGTCTGTGATATTATAGTCCTGTTGTATCCGTGGTGGTCTGTGATATTACAGTCCTGTTGTATCCGTAGTGGTCTGTGATATTATAGTCCTGTTGTATCCGTAGTGGTCTGTGATATTACAGTCCTGTTGTATCCGTAGTGGTCTGTGATATTATAGTCCTGTTGTATACGTAGTGGTTTGTGATGTTATAGTTCTGTTGTATCTGTAGTGGTCTGTGATATTATAGTCCTGTTGTATATGTAGTGGTCTGTGATATTACAGTCCTGTTGTATCCGTAGTGGTCTGTGACTCCGCGATATGTTGTCATTTGGGCAGGGCATGCTATGTGGTCCTGTTTTGGGGGTCATGGTCCCTGCTATCAGCACACTTAACAAAAACCCTCATACTGTATTGTCTTTATACACTGCATGTAACTAGACAGTTGAATACAACCTCTGTGGGAAAAACTACATCTCTTGTAATATCTGCATATGCCACTAATGATATATAATTATTTCTACAGTTTGCAACACTAAATAGGTGAAATCTTCCACAAAATGGTGACATTAATTTGTAGTGGTTGAAGCATGTCCCACAAGTTGCAGCCAACTACCTTGGTACACGTTGGTTAGCAAACAAGTCAAAGGTTACTGGACATGGCTTGTTGGGCTTCTTGTGATGGTTTGCTAGATGTTTGAATGTAATTGCAATAACCACGGGTAGAACTTCAACATTTATTTTACTGGACAGCAGGACTAGTAAAGACAAAAGTTTACTAGTCCGCCAAAAGGTTTACTAGTCCTGAAAATATCAAAACAACACAAATTTAAATTGCAACAAATGCGTCAGACGGTCCATGGTGGCCGTTTTCAGCACTTGAATGGCTCGGTGGGCAGTTGCAGTGTTTTTCCAGCTTGCGTTTTTCTGCTGGTTTTGCAACCCCAGTCAAGTAATGATACATCGTGCATAAATGTAGACTAATAAAGCAATGTAGATGTAAACCGTATTCGAAAACCGTGCATTTGAAAATGACCACCAATTGCACTCATTTGCCCTACCCCTCTACCAGATACGCTAAACCAAACAAAACTGTCATTTCAGAATTCGATGTCACACAACAGCCAATCAACAGCACTGTTTCACTTTTCACTGTCGCCTCATTACGTAAAGAATTAGTTTGTCAATGGTACGGATGGTGGCATCATGCAACATGCTGATTTTTACTAGACAGGCGGACTAGTTGGTAGGCAGATTTACTAGTCCGCCGTAATCTTTACTAGTGTACAGACTAGCGGACTAGTGGGTAGTTCTACCTCTGATAACAATCTGAATTCCATCTCCCCATGGTTCTTATCTTGTGGTCTGAAATGTGTGAATCTGCTGCTGTGATGGCAGCTCCTATCCGGAATGAGTGATCTCTGTCCAAAGTAGGATTGTATCCAACACTGGATAGAAGCATCTTTAATTGATCAATTACAAAAGAGCGTGTCAGTGGAGCCCCAGTCAAAGTACATTTGTAGTAAACAAGGGGTCATGTGACTGTGCTAGCAATCACTTTGTGCATGCAACATGGACTGCATCATTTGGAAAGCACAAATATTCCGATTTGTTGCAAAATATTTCAGCGTTACTCCTTTACGAAAAGGGTCAGTCTTCGATCTTTTTAATTGAAGTGTCCAGAACCTATCCTGCACATGCATCTGGATGCTTCATCTGTTGGAACTGTTGGCCATTCTGGAAACAGCATGGATCCTGAAAACCTGCTTAACAGCTTTAATATATGCAAACCTAATACCTGCCAGATAGGTCTTTATGGTAGAATACTTTAACTGTAAGTAATTAAAGCAGTGTGCAATAAAGTAGGTTATAATTTCTTCTGATGTAACTAGAAGGATTTGGCCCATAGCCTTATTCCCACTCAGATACATATCTGAAAATTTTCGAAATGCTCTATAGTATTCTAGTAGAATTATTCAGTGACATGTCCCACAACTGACTGGCTACATTACCTAGTACCACATTACATCTGAAGGTGTGGACACTGGCAGGGGTTGACTTATTCAGTGACATGTCCCACAACTGACTGGCTACATTACCTAGTACAACATTACATCTGAAGGCGTGGACACTGCAGGGGTTGAGTGCTGCCTCGGGTACTAGTAGTTGCCGGAATCTGTCTATGTAGAACCGAGACAATGCACCAGCAATATCATTATTAACACCAGGGATGTGTTTTGCAATACCGGGTAGTGATAAAATGACCTGATACGGCACACCATGTCAAACGTCTCATTAATCTCTTAATAATGCATTATATTTATGACCTACCCTTGTTAATAATGTGGACAGTAGCCTCATTGTCACAATAAAAGAGAACCTGTATGCCATTCCACTCAGATCCTGCTGGCCTGGCGCCTCTGTTGAAGCTGCCAGGCCATTCCGTTATGCCAGATAATTACCTTTGGAAACAATTAATTGACTCGTCAATATAATTTCTAGCCTCAATCACATGATACCACCTGGCTAACTAGGTGTACCAAAATGAAAAAACCCTGTTTTTTCACTTGTGGTAGTAATAATACCTTGGTTCTGCGGAGTGTTTAAAACGTTGCTTTTTATTTGTAAAATTACCAGTACATTCTTAGTGCATATGGACGCATTTTAGTGTCAGCTATTTATAGTCCAGAACGGAGTAGACGTAGTTTGGTATCTAGTTTGTCCATGTCACCTTGACTTGTTCAGACCGAGACAAATTTTCATTTAACTTTTGGTTCACCTCCTCTGCCTCCTCCTCTACCTTCAGCATTGGAGTCATCAACCTTACACACCATCCTTCGTCACATGACCGAGATGGTTGACCACCTCAACTCTTTAGAGAAGAAGGTGGAGGACCAACAGAGGGTATAGGGAAGCAAGTCCACTCCCAGCCCCTTCTCATCCTGTTGACTGTAGTCTGGAGCAACAACTGTGTGCACAGTCTATTAATCCAGGAAGTGTTCCTGCCTATGGCCATCCCAACAACACCAATCCTTGTTCCATCTCTTTAGAGAAGAAGGTGGAGGACCAACAGAGGGTATAGGGAAGCAAGTCCACTCCCAGCCCCTTCTCATCCTGTTGACTGTAGTCTGGAGCAACAACTGTGTGCACAGTCTATTAATCCAGGAAGTGTTCCTGCCTATGGCCATCCCAACAACACCAATCCTTGTTCCATCTCTTTAGAGAAGAAGGTGGAGGACCAACAGAGGGTATAGGGAAGCAAGTCCACTCCCAGCCCCTTCTCATCCTGTTGACTGTAGTCTGGAGCAACAACTGTGTGCACAGTCTATTAATCCAGGAAGTGTTCCTGCCTATGGCCATCCCAACAACACCAATCCTTGTTCCATCTCTTTTGTGAGTAAAGAGACAGAGAACACTGGGTGATCTGAGCAGGGGTTACGATCCTGCTCAGTGGGTCATATGTTGGTCACCACTAGTCGGTCACCAGACGGATATGACCAGGGCTCCATTAGCCAGTTAGCTGACACTGGTGGACACACTGGTACTGACTCTTGTTTGAGTTCTGGGAGTGCTCGCTTGAGTTCACATCCCAGATCCACTCATTCAAATTCTTCTCACTCGAAATCGTCTCACTCAAGGTTGTCTTCACAGACAGACAAGTCATCAACTCCTTGTCCAGTTGAGATGTCGCATCATGTGGTAGTGATCAACGAAGAATCTCTTCCAGATTCTGAATCTTTGCATGGTAGGGAGACGGAGGAAATTCTTCCCACTATTGCGGATCATTTAGACATGATTCGCCACTTGCTACAGGATCATATTCCTACTCCTGTTCTATATTCTTCCCACTGTTGCGGATCATTTAGACATGATTCGCCACTTGCTACAGGATCATATTCCTACTCCTGTTCTATATTCTTCCCACTGTTGCGGATCATTTAGACATGATTCGCCACTTGCTACAGGATCATATTCCTACTCCTGTTCTATATTCTTCCCACTGTTGCGGATCATTTAGACATGATTCGCCACTTGCTACAGGATCATATTCCTACTCCTGTTCTATATTCTTCCCACTGTTGCGGATCATTTAGACATGATTCGCCACTTGCTACAGGATCATATTCCTACTCCTGTTCTATATTCTTCCCACTGTTGCGGATCATTTAGACATGATTCGCCACTTGCTACAGGATCATATTCCTACTCCTGTTCTATACAGAGGAAATCCTGTTTGCTGTTATCACTTTCATTCAGGAAGAGTCAACCTTGTACAACCTTGTACATCCCTCCCAATGTCTACGGCTACGAGAACTGCTTTCAATAGGGGAATGGCCGATCCTAATGGTGCAAAGAAAACCTTTCATTAAGCCCTTTATTAGTTTTCTGCATGGGAAGGAGATCCTGACCCCCATTAAGGTCACTGCAATTCCCCCTACGACAGAGCCTGGTTTGCAAGGCGTTCTTAAGCAGAAAGGTAATCTACATTGGTTGTACCATCAAAATACCTCGAGACTTACGGTGCCTATCCAGGCAATGTTTAACGGTCTCATCTGCAGAGGATTTCAGTCTGGCAGCTCTGGGGGGAGGGAGTGCATGCCTGGCATAATAATAGGTGCACCCGAGTATGGTATAAAACTAAATTCTTCTCCAATTTACAATCATACTCTCTCCATCTAAAAGTGGGTGGCATTTTATTCCTAAATAGCAGAATGGATTTGCAGTTGTCTGCATAAAAATGCTTGGATGATTTCTTTCGATCCGAAAGATGCTTATTTCCATATATCCAATCACCGGACTCTGCTTTTCAATCAAGATTGCAATAGCTCCATGGCTGTTCACGAAAATTGTACAGTAAGTAAAGAAGATTGTACACATACAGGGGATTCAATTACATCAGTGTATCGACGACTGGTTAATTCAAGCGCTATCTCAGGTTTTATGCAATCTGCACACCCAGACTGTTCTCTCATTATGTCGCAGTCTGGGTCTGCTCATAAATCTGTAGAAATCTTCCCTGATACCAATTCAGAAGTTTCTTTTTCTAGACTACCAGTTCGATCTGGTCAAGTACCTTTGCACTCCACCAAGAGACAGATATCTTAAGATAGTGGAGCTTTCCAATCGCATTATCAGTCAACAGGGAACTCCAGCCCGTCTATGGCACGTCCTGCTAGGTTTGTTGGCGTCCTCCGAGAAAGTGGTACGTCTCGGTCGACCACATTCACGCGAAATTCATTTCGCACTTTGTACCCAGTGGGATTTCAGTCAGTGCACAAATAATCGATTCGTACGTCTTCTCCCACCTGTACTCAAGGAACTGACTTGGTGGATGACGGAAGCAAATGTATTCAGGGGTTCATGGATTACACCATGGAATCCCGACATTCATATTTTGACAGATGCATCAAAGCTGGGTTGGGGCACTCATGTTGTTTGGGAGACAACTTCAGGTCCAATTTCTCGGAGGACACATAAACTTTCTAGAGTTGAAAGCCGTCCACCTTGCCCTTCTGTTTTGACTTCCCATGTTACACCGTCGCACTGTTCTGGTAGAGCTCGACATTTTCACTGCCGTTGCATACATCAACAAGTGGGGGGGGGGGGCATGATCCATTTCTCTGACAAGGCTAGTTGCTCGAATTCTGACATATTCCTGGCATCAGGAATGTTCTGGCAGATTCTCTGTCGAGGATAGGTCAATGGTATCTGAATGCATCAGTTTTCGAGCCATAACTCTGTTTGCAACCAAACAGAACACTCATCTTCCTCTCTTTGTCTCTCTAATCCCAATGGACCTGCAGTAGCGGTGGACAGTTGTCGCTGAGTAGGATACAGATGTGGGGATACGTTTATCCTCCTCATGCACTGATTGCAGTAGCGGTGGACGGTTGTCGCTGAGTAGGATACAGATGTGGCGATACGTTTATCCTCCTCATGCACTGATTACAGTAGCAGTGGACGGTTGTCACTGAGTAGGATACAGATGTGGGGATACGTTTATCCTCCTCATGCACTGATTCCAGTAGTGGTGGACGGTTGTCACTGAGTAGGACACAAATGTGGCGATACGTTTATCCTCCTCATGCACTGATTCCAGTAGCAGTGGGCGGTTGTCACTGAGTAGGAAACAGATGAGGGGATATGTTTATCCTCCTCATGCACTGATTCCAGTAGCAGTGGGCGGTTGTCACTGAGTAGGATACAGATGAGGGGATACGTTTATCCTCCTCATGCACTGATTGCAGTAGCAGTGGACGGTTGTCACTGAGTAGGATACAGATGTGGCGATACATTTATCCTCCTCATGCACTGATTCCAGTAGTGGTGGACGGTTGTCGCTGAGTAGGATACAGATGTGGGGATACGTTTATCCTCCTCATGCACTGATTGCAGTAGCAGTGGACGGTTGTCGCTGAGTAGGATACAGATGTGGGGATACGTTTATCCTCCTCATGCACTGATTGCAGTAGCAGTGGACGGTTGTCGCTGAGTAGGATACAGATGTGGGGATATGTTTATCCTCCTCATGCACTGATTGCAGTAGCAGTGGACGGTTGTCACTGAGTAGGATACAGATGTGGGGATACGTTTATCCTCCTCATGCACTGATTCCAGTAGCAGTGGGCGGTTGTCACTGAGTAGGATACAGATGTGGGGATACGTTTATCCTCCTCATGCACTGATTCCAGTAGCAGTGGACGGTTGTCGCTGAGTAGGATACAGATGTGGCGATACGTTTATCCTCCTCATGCACTGATTGCAGTAGCAGTGGACAGTTGTCACTGAGTAGGATACAGATGTGGCGATACGTTTATCCTCCTCATGCACTGATTGCAGTAGTGGTGGACAGTTGTCTCTGAGTAGGATACAGATGTGGGGATACGTTTATCCTCCTCATGCACTGATTGCAGTAGCAGTGGGCGGTTGTCACTGAGTAGGATACAGATGTGGCGATACGTTTATCCTCCTCACGCACTGATTGCAGTAGCAGTGGGCGGTTGTCACTGAGTAGGATACATATGTGGGGATACGTTTATCCTCCTCATGCACTGATTCCAGTAGCAGTGGACGGTTGTCGCTGAGTAGGATACAGATGTGGGGATACGTTTATCCTCCTCATGCACTGATTGCAGTAGCAGTGGACGGTTGTCACTGAGTAGGATACATATGTGGGGATACGTTTATCCTCCTCATGCACTGATTCCAGTAGCAGTGGACGGTTGTCACTGACTAGGATACAGATGTGGGGATACGTTTATCCTCCTCATGCACTGATTGCAGCAGCAGTGGGCGGTTGTCACTGAGTAGGATACAGATGTGGGGATACGTTTATCCTCCTCATGCACTGATTCCAGTAGCGGTGGACGGTTGTCGCTGAGTAGGATACAGATGTGGGGATACGTTTATCCTCCTCATGCACTGATTGCAGTAGCAGTGGACGGTTGTCACTGAGTAGGATGCAGATGTGGGGATACGTTTATCCTCCTCATGCACTGATTGCAGTAGCAGTGGACGGTTGTCACTGAGTAGGATGCAGATGTGGGGATACGTTTATCCTCCTCATGCACTGATTGCAGTAGCAGTGGACGGTTGTCGCTGAGTAGGATACAGATGTGGCGATACGTTTATCCTCCTCATGCACTGATTGCAGTAGCAGTGGACGGTTGTCACTGAGTAGGATGCAGATGTGGGGATACGTTTATCCTCCTCATGCACTGATTGCAGTAGCGGTGGACGGTTGTCACTGAGTAGGATACAGAAGTGGCGATACGTTTATCCTCCTCATGCACTGATTCCAGTAGCAGTGGGCGGTTGTCACTGAGTAGGATACAGATGTGGCTATACGTTTATCCTCCTCATGCACTGATTGCAGTAGCAGTGGACGGTTGTCGCTGAGTAGGATACAGATGTGGCGATACGTTTATCCTCCTCATGCACTGATTCCAGTAGCAGTGGGCGGTTGTCACTGAGTAGGATACAGATGTGGGGATACGTTTATCCTCCTCATGCACTGATTCCAGTAGCAGTGGACGGTTGTCACTGAGTAGGACACAGATGTGGGGATACGTTTATCCTCCTCATGCACTGATTCCAGTAGCAGTGGACGGTTGTCGCTGAGTAGGATACAGATGTGGGGATACGTTTATCCTCCAGATGCACTGATTCCAGTAGCAGTGGACGGTTGTCACTGAGTAGGATACAGATGTGGCGATACGTTTATCCTCCTCATGCACTGATTCCAGTAGCAGTGGGCGGTTGTCACTGAGTAGGATACAGATGTGGGGATACGTTTATCCTCCTCATGCACTGATTCCAGTAGCAGTGGACGGTTGTCGCTGAGTAGGATACAGATGTGGGGATACGTTTATCCTCCAGATGCACTGATTCCAGTAGCAGTGGACGGTTGTCACTGAGTAGGATACAGATGTGGGGATACGTTTATCCTCCTCATGCACTGATTCCAGTAGCGGTGGGCGGGTTGTCGCTGAGTAGGATACATATGTGGGGATACGTTTATCCTCCTCATGCACTGATTCCAGTAGCGGTGGGCGGTTGTCGCTGAGTAGGATACAGATGTGGGGATACGTTTATCCTCCTCATGCACTGATTGCAGTAGCAGAGGACGGTTGTCGCTGAGTAGGATACAGATGTGGCGATACGTTTATCCTCCAGATGCACTGATTCCAGTAGCAGTGGACGGTTGTCACTGAGTAGGATACAGATGTGGCGATACGTTTATCCTCCTCATGCACTGATTCCAATAGCAGTTGGCGGTTGTCACTGAGTAGGATACAGATGTGGGGATACGTTTATCCTCCTCATGCACTGATTCCAGTAGCAGTGGACGGTTGTCGCTGAGTAGGATACAGATGTGGGGATACGTTTATCCTCCAGATGCACTGATTCCAGTAGCAGTGGACGGTTGTCACTGAGTAGGATACAGATGTGGGGATACGTTTATCCTCCTCATGCACTGATTCCAGTAGCGGTGGGCGGGTTGTCGCTGAGTAGGATACATATGTGGGGATACGTTTATCCTCCTCATGCACTGATTCCAGTAGCGGTGGGCGGTTGTCACTGAGTAGGAAACAGATGAGGGGATACGTTTATCCTCCTCATGCACTGATTCCAGTAGCAGTGGGCGGTTGTCACTGAGTAGGATACAGATGAGGGGATACGTTTATCCTCCTCATGCACTGATTGCAGTAGCAGTGGACGGTTGTCACTGAGTAGGATACAGATGTGGCGATACATTTATCCTCCTCATGCACTGATTCCAGTAGTGGTGGACGGTTGTCGCTGAGTAGGATACAGATGTGGGGATACGTTTATCCTCCTCATGCACTGATTGCAGTAGCAGTGGACGGTTGTCGCTGAGTAGGATACAGATGTGGGGATACGTTTATCCTCCTCATGCACTGATTGCAGTAGCAGTGGACGGTTGTCGCTGAGTAGGATACAGATGTGGGGATATGTTTATCCTCCTCATATCCGATGCTCCGAGGCTATATTTGGCGGAGATAGATCGTTGAAATTGGTGGTGTATCAAAGTTCATAAGCAAGTGGAATTACTGATTGATAAGTATTATTCTTGCCTTAATATCATTCATAAAGTAGCAGTAAACATATATTGAGTAGCAGTTGTGCTTAAAGTTAGTTAGATAAAGTATTTTAGGACACTTTAGTCTAGTGAGTAATAATAGGGTACGTTAGCTTACGGCTACGATAAGTTTGTAAACAAGATTTAACAAACCTCGTTATGTGGTAGAATATATAGGTGATAAAGTAACAACCATAAACTACCTACATAAGATAATATCTGTGTAAGTCAGTACCTGCTAGACATTTTGATAAGGTAGCTTTGTTGTTAAAATTAAGCATTTGCGATAATCGGGCGAACTAAGTTTATGTAGCTAGTGTCTCTCTTATTCGCTAGGGCGCTGTATAACCTAAATAAATAGGGCAGTCTAGCGTACGCAATCTTACGTAAAGTGTAACATTTGTGCACAGAAAACAGTCTTCTTAAAGACTACATAGACAGTGAATAGTGTAAACACAGTTGACAAAACTATTTTAAATAGCTAATTAGATTATTATTATTAAATAAATTCTGAGATGGCGCCTTGCAAGCGGCAAGTCAAGGCAAAGAGACACTTGGTGTGCGACGACTGCCACAGTTGGGTGGATTTTGCCTTGTCCGGCTGTACGAAGTCATGGACAGAAACCAAGGAAGAGGGATTCACCTTTCAGTGCGGGGGGTGTTGGAAGGTGAAATGTCTGGAGAAAGAGGTAGCTAGGTTGGTAGATATTGTGAAGGGGATGGAGATGAGAATCAGCAAGGAGACAGATGGAATGGAGAGAGACGACAGGGATAAAGTTGGGAATACTGTGAAACTGAAGGAGCAGAGTAGTGGCAACAAGACCGAGGAAAAGAGACCGAGAGGAGGGAAGGTGATCGGAGGGGAAGAAAGTGGAGGATCGACGGCAGGAAATGTGACAGGTGTGAAGGTGGCAGGAGAGAAAGTGACCGTAGAGAAAGAGGTAGGAGGGAAAAAGAGACCGGAGAGGAGAGAAGGAAATGCAATGGGAGGAAAGATGACGGGAAGAAAGGAAGTGAGAGTACATGTGACAGAAGAGAAGTCGGGAGGGACGATGACAGGAAGAAAGGTGACAAGAGAAACAGCGTCGGGAAAGAATGGAACGGACGAGATTGTGACGGGAGAGCAGAAGACAGGGGAACAAGATTACAACCAGACAGATGCAAACCGTAGAAAGAGCTACACTGAGGCAGTGATTGGACGGGCAATGAGGAAAGAGAGGGTGTTTATGGGCGATTCGATTATGAGAAAGACAGATAAGACTCTAAGCGAGGGGGAGGACGTCGTTGTTTGTCTACCGGGGGCTAGGATAGAACATGTAACTGAAAGGGTAGAGAAGGTACTGGGGCATGGCAAGGGAGGGTCTATACTAGTACATTGTTAGTGAAGAAGTTAAAGAAGACAAGAGTAGAACAGATTATCCTCTCAGGAATTTTGCCAGTAATGGGAGGAAGGGGGCCGACATATAGAAACTGCAAGAGGATGGCGATCAACGCACTAGTTGAGCAGATGTGTAAAGAAGAGGGGGTGGGATTCGTAGATTTATGGGGACACTTTGTTGGGAGGGAAGATATGTACATGAGAGATGGCCTACATCTAAGTGGAAAGGGGGCAGCAGTTTTCTCAGAGAACTTGCTGCAATCTGTTGACAGTGGGACAGGCTGCATCTATTTAAACCAGATTCGCAGGGGGGATTCACAGAGAAGCCTGAAACTGGAGGCATAGATAAAGACAGCAGAAATAAATCGGCAAAGAACAGCCTGGAAAACTGTTCTGAATCAGGATATAAATGCATTTGTTTAAATGCAAGGAGCATAGTAAACAAAAGAAGTGAACTAAACATTATGGTAGAAGATATTGACGCTCACATAATAGGTATAACCGAATCGTGGGCCACCACTGATATATCAGATGCCGAATTGGGACTAACAGGATATGTAATGTTTAGGAAAGATAGAATAGGAAGAAAGGGAGGTGGAGTTATTTTATATATTAAAGAATCTATCCAGGCTTATGAAATAAAAATAGAAAGAGAAGCAGATTGCGAAGAAGCTGTTTGGTGTAACATAGTTACAGGAAACTCAACGTTAACAGTTGGGTTAGTTTATCGAAGTCCAAACATAAGCATAGAAGAGAATGAAAAATACAAAACGCTATAAGGGAAGTAAGCAAACGGCACTGTATTATTATGGGGGATTTTAACCACGGGCATATACAATTGAAATCTCTACAGAGTATGGGGAGTGAGGACCACAAGTTTTTAGTTTTAGTTCAAGATACTTTCCTTTCTCAACATGTGCTAGAACCAACCAGGGGTGAGAATGTGTTAGACATAGTTTTGTCCTCACAGAAAGAATTAGTTGACAATGTCAAGATATGTGAGCCACTGGGGAGTAGTGATCAAACCAGATACATTTTACCATCAAAGTAAAATCAGAAAGGAATAGTAAAAAGCAGTATAGGAGAAATTTCCACAAAGGAAGGTATAAGGACATGAGGAAATATTTAGCAAAGATAGACTGGAATAACACACTGAAGAATAAGACAGCAACCGAATGCTGGAATATCTTAAATAGTGAAATTAAGTGCATAGTCGATAAATTTGTACCTTTCAAAAAACAAGGGAAACGGTCTAAAAAGAAACACTTATCGAAAGAAGCCATTAGAAAAATTAAGTAAAAACAAATGATGTGGAAGTCATATAGATGTACTGGAAATTATGAAGACTACAACATTTATAAAGAAGCTCTTAATCAAGCTACAGCTGAAATTAGAAATTCAAAGAGAAGCTATGAAAAAAAATTAGCTAGTAATATAAAACATGACAGTAAGAGTTTTTATGCGTATATTCGAAGCAAACAGAAAGTTCAGGATAAGGTCGGTCCTCTAGAAGATAGTGTTGGAAATACAATATCAGAGGGATTCTTAATGGCAGAAGACCTGAATGAGTATTTTAGTTCAGTGTTTACCAGGGAAGATATTAGTTCACTGCCAGTACCAGAGGCTAAGTTCAAGGGGGCAGATTCAGACTATTTAGGACAGTTAGTTGTAACCTCGGAAATGGTAGCTAAGAAAATAAGGGCTATGAAGGATAATAAATCACCTGGAGTGGACGGGATTCCGCCCAAACTACTATTGGAAATTGTAGAACAAAATAGCGTA